>JAEBDU010013194.1:2654871-2818095 GCA_016802625.1 Heliconius numata
ATAAAAATATATAGCGAATGAGATAAAAGTAATATTGTCCCAGGACGGGTAAAGCCGTTGGAGTAAGTTGTGTCTTCAACCGTGACGGATTGCCACGAACCGTAACCTTTGCGTACAAAATGCATTTCAATGTATTAGTCAATATTTTCAAGTCTTACTTACTGAGAATAGTCACTAAAATAAGCTGTCACTCTGAAGAGTTTTTGTGTAGGGACACAAGCGTTCGACTGTAAATGCGACGGATTCGATTTTTGAGTTGAGTTTCGTCACTCAACACGCAATGCCTCTAGAATTTGACCGAAAATGGGGAAAGGAGTGTCTTAACACTAGGTTTCCAGAGTCCCTTTGCCTACCCTCCTGTGCTTAATACAGTTGGAAGTTAAAAAATAAAAATAATAAGTTTAATATTCTTTAAATAATAACTATAAAACAGCGCAATTTCCATGATTACACGTATCATGATAATAAATAATAAAATATACCGGCGTCCCTTGACCTCCGTCTAAATGACGTATTCTGAAATAAATAGATAGTAAAGCTAAAAATAAACATTTAATATAGTAGTCTGCATATTCGACAAGCCAAATAATTATAGTTGAGCTTTTCATGAAAAAAAAAAGAATGGTTATAAATAATACGAAATTATATATTTAATTTTACTAACATAAAACAAATACGTGTGCGTAACTGAGGCGAACAGTGAATGGGCCTTCATAAAATTATGTAGCTAATAAATCGTCCAACTTCCATACAAAACTTTATAAAATATTGTATTTCTTTTTGTTCACAGATAATAATATTTCGCTTTTTCGTTGATACAGTCCAGTTTTGTTTCTTTAGAATATTTTGGTCTTCGGTGATATACATAATAGACTATAATTCGATAGGTAAACAATAAACATGATAAATCTTAATTTGTCACACGTGTATCCCGCAGATAGCACGGTAGGCGGAGGGAACCTAGTGTTAAGACACTCCGTTCTCCACTATCCATGTTTATAAATTAAATAGGATATTTTCGATTAAGCTACATTGCTAATATACTACATAAATCCTCTAAGAAGTAACGTTTCTTTGAGTATACTCAATAAAATAATCCTTGAGAGGTCCCCTCTTAGTAGCATGAATTTTGGCAGCTCAAGTAGTAATTACGGTTAAGTTGGGAAATTTATTAAAGGTAAGTACTTACCAATGTTATATTTATATACGGGACGAAAGTCTAAAAGTATATTGAAATAATTATGGCAGTTGGAAAACGAATTGCCATATAATTAATTTTATTCAAAGAATATTTCGTTAAATTAATTAATTTAAAGAGCAGTAAGGTAATGACAGTGCTGAACTAATGCCATAGCGATTCATTAAAAATTTCAGAAGGAGATATTTATTTAAATTTTTTATATCATTTGAGAGAACTTAGTGAGTCTAGTCCCGAGAGCAGTACATATTTTTATTCTATAGTTCCATCAACAACAGACAAATAATTTTGTAAGGTATTTGAAGCCAGACATTACAAAATAGTCAACAGCTCGTTGCAAGCGCTTGATACTTTGACATTAATATTTACGAGAATCATTATTTAAATTAATTTATGGCGTAGACCAGTGGTAAAATTATAGTATGTTTTAAAATTCAGATTTATCAGCAGTTAAATTGGTTATATGTTATTAAATTTACGTAATATATTAGTAGTGTTATAATATGTACCTACATATTTCTATCTAAATTATACATATTACACATACAAATTCTTTGTTCAATTATTATTTATTTTAATTTACATATATAAAAATAGGAACGGAAAGTGTTAACATTATTTCTCATTGTAAGTTTCAAAAAATATATTCAGCTAAAAAAAAACAATGATATATGGCCTATTCAGTTTTTTCAGCTATACATCTCACCAAAAGGATAACATTACAAAGATCGAAAGGGCTTAACAAAATTGATAATTAAGTATAACAATTTCATAATTATCAATCATAAACTCATAAAGTTATATAATATAATTCATTTTAAGTGTTTTATCATCTAGTTAACGAATAACGAAATTGACCGGTAGTAACGGCGTAACGGCGCCAAATATATAACTTTATAGCGTTGTAAACAACGTTATAGGAGGTCGTGAATTCAACAGCATTTAATTCGAGAGGACGTATTCCGAGGCGACAAAATGATTCGACTGAGAGAATTTCATTATTCTGTGTCTTTGAATGATTTATAAGCGTTGTTGTTTGTATTCATGAGAATAAATAGAGATTTATTATTTTATTGCGTTTATTTAGCTGATTTGGAAAGTGATATTGTTTTATTTTTACGTGTATTTTGTTTTTTTTTAGGTCTTTTGGCAGGGTGGACAATGAGGATCTGATATTCTGGTGTAAGATACTTCCGTTGCCCACTTTTCGCCGAATTCTGGAGGTATTTTTGAGGGGAGGGACTGTACGCATCGCTTTTACCTAGTTACCGGAGTGAAAAAATGAAAATCCTCCGAGTGGGAATCAAACCCACAACCTTCGCGTTCCTATCCTATCTTATATTTTAATATATTTTCTTCAATTTTGACTTATATTATTAGCATTTTACAAGAACACTTGCAGTAAATAAGAAAATTTCTTATGTTAAGAAATATTCCAGGTCGTATGGGAAATGTCAACAGGACTGGCCATTTTAGAGTCTTTAGCCAATTATTAGCATATCCTGCAATTACATCATGTTAAGGAACCCGCATATAGTGTGTACTTTACGACGGAACAAATTATCATATCAGGTCATAGGTTTAATAAGATCTTTGAACAAACTCCTAAAATATCTATAAATATCTTCCTATTTTTTTTCTTCTAAATACTTTAATTTAAGTATTTAAATTCATAACTTTACTTACAATTTTTATAAAAAAAACGTCATTTATAAATAAACAACGTTGTCTAGTAAATGACGTCATGGTGACGTAGTAACGTTGGAATATTTATACAATCAGCCAAACGTAATTCAATAGCTGTGGACCTATTGTATAACTAAACAAGGCAGCGTTAGATGCAGCTTTATTTAACGAAATGTTATATAATATTAAAATAAAACTGAGAGTTCAGTCACTTATTACTATGATAGAGGCCGTCGTGGCCCAGGAGCATAGGCGTGTAAACTGTAAACGTGACAGTTGTTGGTTCAATTCCCATTCGAGGGAATGAATTTATAAATATTTTTATTTCTACTTGCCGCACTTTGTCTTGGTGCCAGGGAGATCTGACACGGAGAGAGATCGGAGTGTCGTAACACCAAGTTCCTTCTACATAGACTTCTTCTTCCTACATAGTAGGGTAGGCACCCTGCTATGTACGGGATACAGCCTAAAAAATGTCATATAACAATGAAAAAAAGGGAGAGTTGAGTCACTTATTGTTATGATATCTGACTTTCATATTAATATCTATCTATCGAGATATGAAGATATCTTCGAAAATAAAAAAAAACATTTAAGCAAATTGCGTGCTATTGAATAATTTGATCGAACTCCTTATTCTGATCCTATAAAAAGTTATGGGCTCTCATACTTTATGGCAACCAGGAATAGTGTGTCATTCAACCCGGCGAAGTTGCGATGGTAACCAATTTGCATGTAATTGAAGCAAAGTGGAGCTTATTTATCCTTGGTTGGATTAATTTTGTTACAAGGAAGGTATCATGTTTTCTTAGTTAAAGGGCCTAATGTATGTTTTTCCTTACGAGCACATTAATTGCTCGACCAGTCTTGTAAGGATATTCTACGTAAAATAAATGTCTTAAGATAAACTGATGATAATTAATATTGAATCTTTTACAAAGTTATATGTGGAATTTTAAATAAATTAAAAATGTATGTTTTTGTTAATAATCCTATAACGGATTGTTAGTCTGTTGCCATATTGATTGAATATTATAGTACTAGCGACCCCCTTGCGGCTTCGCCCGCTTTCACTACTGGATTATTTATATAATTTATGTTTGCAAAGCACTTAAGATAATGTGAAAATTAATTAAACCCTAATGCAACCCGCATTTTCGTAGTTTAAATAAGGATTTTCCAATTGTTTTACACAGCAAGGATTTTTTAGTAGGTACCGTAATTTTAAATCTGTGCTACTAATCTTTTCAAGTACTTATTAAAATATATTTAAATGACTATTTTTAGATAGTTAAATGACTATTTTTAAACGGAAGAAATTATAAACAAAAACCTACCTACTAATAACTACTATAAAAAATAAATATATAGCGCTGAAATAATACATTCAATTCGAATTATCCAATTCGTGCAAACGTATCTAAATCTTCGTTGCTATAAAGGCAGGCGGGTTTTTTTTTCGAGCTTGTGGTTAATGCTGAAGAGGGTATTCTGTCCCTGATGAAAAGCAAGCACTACGTGGCTGCCTGTGAGGAAAATTAAATAGAATGCATCGGCTGGGAATCGAACCCGGGCCGCCCGCGTATCAGGCGAGCATTCTACCACTGAACCACCGATACGTGTAAGGCAGGCGGGCGCGGCGGACGCATGGCGAGTGGCGAGCCGTTTCGCAGCAAGGATTTTTTGATATTGTAACAACTTCTAAAGTACTTATTAAAATGAAAAACAGTAAAAGACAGTTTTAGCCAACGTAACTAATATACTTATTTATATGCTGAGAGTAAGGGATAAGTAAAACTTGAGGAGATACAGCTGATGTGTGAACAGCGTGATGTGTTAACAATTAAATGCGTTTTTCTCTAAAACTATTCGCAATTTCGAAATAGTGTAAAAAGCAAATTTTATCTTCGTTTAACGTAGAAAATTAATAAAGTATTTTAAAGGATAAGGATTAATACCATTATGGAAAAATATCCCTCACAATAAAAAATATATTGAAATTACTATTTTTAGACAGAAATATGATCACTACACATTATCCTTAAAAGATAAAAATATGCTCTCGCGGACTTTTTTGTAGATCTTATTAAGAGGAACAATACTCCAGTACATTTTTTTCATGTAGTACTCACCATTAAAGCAGCGCATGCGCGAAAGTGTCTCAACGTGTAGGACTTTATACATATTTATCGTATTTATGTTAATTTACATAAGAATGTACAAATAATAAACTATATATAAACCTTCTACGAAAAAGACTCGACCTAATGGTGAAAACCGCATAAAAATCCGGTGGGTGGTTTAGAAGAAGAAGAGTTAGAAACAACAGACAGACACGAAAAGCGACTTTATTTTATAAGATATAGGATAGGATAAGTTAGTTGTGGTTTTGCTATTAAAAAAATATTGTTAAAAATCTTAAAAATAAATTATTATTTCCGTATTTGAAAAGTTTATTTATGTCTTTTCCCTATTTTCTTAAACGTATCGAAGGCAATAACTCTAGCCAACATGGCTGTCCATTACAGCTGTTCGGACGTAGGTCTTTTTACTTATTGCTGTTTCGGAAGCAACAGTACCTACGAGGTATTTTAGTTCTCTTCGCAGTCTGCATGTTAGCACTGAAGCTTATTAACGGATTTTAGAAAAGTCAAGTAATTTTCGACTGCGCTAGTAACTTTTGATATATGATTGGCAATTTTTTTTTCTTATGTTGGTAATTATAGGTTTTGTAAGCTAAGATTATTCTTTTATTGTGGATATTTTGGTAATATCTCTAAAAATTTCTTTCTTGTGTAACGTTGATTAAAATGATACGTTTTGTAAAATAGTAGTAGAAACTTATAACAATTGTACTTACAAGCGAAATTGCAACTAAAATATTAAGCTCCGTACCTATAAAAATAAAAAAGACAAAATATATTTAACCATATTTTAACACTAATTAAATTTTCATATTATAGTTTAAATTAGTAGTTGAAGATCAAACCAAATTTCCTCCAAACTTAAAATTTAAATAGAAAATAAAAAAATATACATATGTAAATAAAATTCGGAAAAAAGTAGAGTGTGAAATTTAAAACTATTATATGTTTAAAAAAACTAAGATAAGTTAATTGCATAAAAGTTTCAATGGCGTCGTGAAACCTCTACGCAGTAATAAAGTCCCATTGAAGGAAATCCCCTCGGAAACAAAAATTCGTAGTACCTACATTTAAAATTTTATGAAGATAAATTATATAAAAATGGAGGGTAAACGAGCGAAATGAAAACTGTTAGCTTTGAGTATCCTGAACAAACAGCACGCTGGATGTTAGCTAATTACCGAGTCGTGAGATTCAATGTAAACAAATTGTAGAGTCCGGGAAAATAAACGAAATATTTAATAAGGATGCTATCAAAATAAATATTTTTTTATGCACAAAAAATAAATATTACCAGTTTTATTAAGGAAATAAGTTTGAATAATATAATATAAGGTTAATGGAATTTAATATTTGTATAAAACCTCGAATCTCTACATTGTCTTTATGTAGGGATTTTTTTCTATAAATCTTCGTAATACGATTTGTATTGGGTAGATTAATCGATTATTTGTATTGGGAAGATTTAAGCCACTTAGACGTCGAACTATGTAAACGAAGATGTAATTAAATATGAAACTTATTTGCTTATTTGATTCCCACTCGAGGAAATGACATATGTACCTAATATTCTTTTATTTTTTCGCTTTAGTATAGAACAAAGCGCGGAGTTCCGCCACTAA
Organism: Heliconius numata; assembly: GCA_016802625.1. Classification (NCBI taxonomy): domain Eukaryota; kingdom Metazoa; phylum Arthropoda; class Insecta; order Lepidoptera; family Nymphalidae; genus Heliconius; species Heliconius numata. The sequence goes on from JAEBDU010013194.1 coordinate 2,661,522, forward strand.
ATACACTATGCCTTCGTACTTCGGCAGAAAGTGGGGAGCGTAGTGTCTTACCACTAGGCTACATGCGGAAAGCTGAAAAAAGAAGCCTGATAATCCTAGGCAGTATTGAGTATAAACATAAGCAAACTGACAACAATTTAAATAATAATAAAATTAATTATAATAATAGGTACATTACACGGGTAAAGCAAAATTTTATTAAAATTTACACTCAATAATTAATAAAAACCTCTTTACAGTCCCTAACGGTCACTCGATGCAATTATACATATATGATACAAACCGCAGACAAATTTAAATTATTAAATGTATGAATAAATAATATATTCAGAAGTACAATAAATAGAGCTACAATAATGAAATTTAAATAGATATTGTTGTGTAGTGATTACGAGGTAAACGCGACGGTTGTGGGTTCGATTCCCACTCGGGGTAATAACATATTTAATATTTTCATTTCCTTGCCTTCTGGTAAGGAGACAAAGTTGTGTTCCTCAAGCAATGCCTCAAGAATTCGGCTGTAAGTGGGGAACGGTAGTGTCTTAATGGGAACGGAGCATCTTAACAGGTTCTCGCACGTCTAACTAGGTTCCCAGGTGCCCTTTTCCTACCCTACGATATGCGAAGTACAGCGTGAAGCTAAATAGATATTGATAGTATAAACAGCGATAAACTTTTCAACTTTACTATCCGTTTATTTACCACTGAATTATTAACTAGTCCACATTCACATGCAAGTTTAAATTATATGAACAATACTGTTTTAAATAAATTATTCGGACTTTGTTACATTACGTATGTTTTTATCTTTATTTTTATTCCGCATATGCAGAGAAAATGTAGTGAAAGCCACACTGGGTAACGTAACGACCTTTTTTTTCATGGTGTACCTACTGTTGGGAAAAAATATAATTCGCCATTTTATTACTGCTGCCATTTTGGATTAACAATAATATTAATTTTATCTAATGACATCAGAATTGAAGTCTTAATACAAATTTCAGCTTTGGGAATATCACATACTGTACACTTCATTTCACTAGCACACTAATATAAAAAATCAAATAAAAACTAATAAAAAAACATTTCTGCGAATGGTAGATAAACCCACTACCATAGCCTGCTCAGTCAATTTTAAAGTCAGATTTTCCACCAAGCCACTCAGACGTCGAATTATGTAATTTATGAGTATATCCAACTAAAAAGCCAAATTTCACATTTCACCTCGCCGCAAGTAGCGAAATTTTGGAGCTGATTATACTTTCAGGCAAATGTTGTAATTACAGCCCCCGAGCAAATTTTATAGTCAAAGTCTACGCAAGAATGTCGAAATTTTGTTTAATATTTCCCTTGTGATTAAAAGTAATATTGGATATTTTCATTTAGATCTGAGTATATACAAAAAAAATACATTATTTATTATTTTTTAATATTTACCTGTAATAGAAGTATTTACCTGTAATAGAAAATTGACATGGTGCTAAAACTACTTTTGTCTAAGTCAAATAATCTTTACCTAGAGTTTAAAGTTGAAAGCTTTGTCTCGTAAATAAGTAGGTCAAATATATTTGTCTTCTTCTCCAAGCTGAATAATGATGCTTGGTTTCGTATACAATTAGTGGGATTTTCAAGTATTAAATTACACCCAAAAACTGTTTGCTTATACTTAAAACAACTTTAACTAGTGGATTAATTAAGTTTTTAGTAGTTACGTCAGATAGTACTAAGTATCACTGACATACGATTGTAGGTGCAATTTTGCTTTTTTTTAGTGAAGTTTCTTTCAGCTCTATCCTACATCTCTCAAATAGCAGGGTATGTATAGAGAACCAAATGAGAAGACAGTTACTTATTAAGTGGCATAACTAACAAGACCTAACATTTTTTTAAGCCGTGAATCTAGTCTCTTAAGTTTTCTAATTTTCTTTTCGTAATATATATTTAACTAACCAACCTGCTTCGTTCTACGTGACTATGGTGAAGTAAATGTGTTACACTGGCACGTCTTAAAGCTATAAAATAAAGAACGAACAAAAAAACTCTACGTTGTGAAATAAAATTAATAATAATACTTTCTTAAAAAATCATTTAAAAAATTAAAGTTATAGAATTGTGCCAATTTAAAACCTAGTGTTACGACACTCCGTTCCTATTAACACATTTCCGTTTCCCACTTTCCGATAAGTTCTCAAGGCATATAATTTTTCTCAAATTTCCTTTATTTTCAGAGTAATATAAATTTAAAGTTCCATGTACATAAGTACCTCATAACCAAATACACTACAAATACAGTTTTCATCTTGACAAATAAATTAGAACCAATAGATAGAACGATAATCGTTATATCTAAAGCAGTTAGGCCGCTATTTGATATTCACCCATAACCGTAAGCTCTGATGCCGGGGACGTTAATTGTGTTTCTAATTAGAGGAGCAGGGCAATCACTTGCATATTTCAATGTCTATGTCTAATGTCTTTATCCCCTTCCACCATTGTTGTCCTTTGTTTTGGGCTATAAGCTATATTTGTTATTATTTAATTGGCTCCTTAGAAGACTATCAGCTTCACGCTGTATCCCGCACACAGCAGGGTAGGCAGAGGGAACCTAGTCTTAAGACACTCCGTTCCCCACTTTCTGCCTAATTCTGGAGGCATTGTGTGTTGAGTGGCAGAACTCGCGCTCAATCGTCACCAGAGTGAAAAAATGGCAATATAAACGTAAATAAATATTTCACTTCCTCAAGTGGGGCTCGAACCCACAACCGTCGCGTTACAGTCATAGACAGTACTTAGAAGACATTTTTACATAATTTGCGTTTTTGTAAAATAAAGTTTAATAATATCAAATATCGTGAGTTCGGATTGAGGCTGTTTGTAGCTACTGGGTGTAAGTCGATTTCCACTCAAGGATATGAAATATTTGGTCTCGAGGCAAAACACGTGAGTTCCGCCACTAAACATGTCTCAAAAAATCTTAACATTATGTTAAGAATTATGTAATGAATACACATACATAACAGCATACTAAGTGTCAAATTTTAGTTTGAAAATACTCGTATATTCTCTTAGAAGTACAATATACCCATATAATACAACGGAAAACTTGAAAACTGAAACGATTTTACGGTGAAACGTCACTGATAGCTGTTATCAAAACAGAGAGGTATTTTGAAACGATAATAATATTCCACAAAGTTGACCCGACAGGCCGTCCCCCAGTGCATTATCAAACGTTTCAGACCCCGGCCATATTTCACACTGTTTCGCATTTCCTTTTTGAATAAGCGGAATGGCGAGCTCGTGTATTTTTCCCATTTTACATAAACGAAAGTAGTGACAACATAGAAATTGGTTATATTTAGAGTTGGTTTGAAATGTTATTACTATTTACATTCTAAATACATATATTTTTTAAGGAAAAATATTGATTTTATTCAAGTAATAATAATAGATGAGTGTCGCAATTGATATCTGTATAAGGATATCCTTTAATATGTAATTACAATATTTATAAGATACAAATTACAAACATATTTTAAATACCATATTTATCATAAAACATGAGCTATATTTTTTACATGTACATAATTATAAAAAATACACATACTATTTAGTTTATTATTGACATTGACATAACAATGAGGACGAGACGAGAATTTAATATGAAAATAACTTTGTTTTCTGTTTAAATTGTATATGGCTATAAGACCTAACACTGTTCTAAAAGCTTTCTCTCGTCTTTCTTCAAAATTAGCTTTTAACTCAAGCACGTAATGACTCTAACGACTAACCTTTTCAAATAAACGTAAAACTTTAAGTCATAAAAACTTTTTATTATATTTTATATATAATACAAGTGGTCACTCCCAAATTTTACGTGGACTTTAAGGCGTAAATGGAAAATTACTGTTTTTCCGTTTTGTCAATAGGTTAGAATTTCATCGTACCATCCTACGTTAGCCACTCTGTAATGGAAGAGTTTTTAAAACATACATAGATGTATATAGACATATTTCACAAATGTGGGAGCTACGAATATATCGAATTCAATTTAATAAAAGTAACTAAATATTACATTTGTTTAGCAACTAGAGCGTTGAATGTACATTTCGAAATTGAAATAAATATACCTTATATATATAGAGACCATATTTAAATGTATGTGTGTTCGCGTCCAATGTTTACATTCCCGCTAACTTGTTTAGCAGTTATGGTTTGATTCAATAACACATAATTAAAATGATTGAAATTGATAATTTGCAAGTAAAGTCTACAAGCGAATGTTACTGGCGTCAAATAAAATAAATATCTTAGTTATTAATATCACCTGAATTATATGTTTTAGGCTTATGTAAATTCATACTAGCCGCCATCGTGGCGTAGTGAGACAGGTAGTGGGTTCGATTCTAATACAGGGAATCGTGTATTTATATTTTCCCACATTGGTATATAACCTGAGTGCCGTCAATCAAGTCGCAACAAATATTATGATTATTATATGAGCCTTAAAACTCATGCTTTAAAAAAATATAAATTTGACGAAGTTCAGCGTTAAGTGAAGAACAAAATATGAAGAAAAAGAAAGAAGAAGGAATAAAGGATATATTATGTGCTAAAAAATATTCATTCCATAAATACTACTTATTATTATTATATTTTAAGGAAACACACTTAGATACGTATATATATATACAAAGTACATTGCCTTAAATGACAACTTATCTAATATACCACACTAACGAAAAATATATATTAAAATTCGACTCCAAAAGACCATCTCGAATTCGTTCAAGACGATTTCCATAACGGTGGTCCTCTTTAATGCCTATATCCTCCATCTGGGTTGAATACTGATATAGTTGCGTTTGTCTTTTTCCGGTTTTACGATTGTAATCCTCTTTTACCGACCGTAAAACGAGTGGTGTTGTCTGCAGGATCGAAATGGCACGAAAGCCTATTTCATCCACTAATTAAAAGCAACATAAAGTGTTGTGCCTGTTTATTGTCGGTTGGCTCTTCATAAACATTGTCAGGGTGTAAAAATTGGTTTATTAAAAAGTTTTTACTGAAGTAAATTTAGTTTATATCTATCTATATAGTATGCTTTGAAGAGGTAAATATCTTGACATTGACTTGGTGTATTATTAAAATATGATGGAATTTAAGAATAAAATGTTTTTCTTTTACTTAAAATAGACGATATTGAAAAAAAAAAGAAATTGTTTTGAAATACCACAAGTGTGTGACGGTAAACGCGACGATTGTGGGTTTGATTTCCGCTCGAAGGAATTAATTTGTAAATATTTTCGTTTCTTCGCTCTGGTGCGGCGTTGAGTTCCCCTACTTAACACGCAATGCTTCGAGATTTGGGCCGAAAGAAAGTAGGGAACCACTCCGTTACCCATTTTCTTAACACTAGGTTCCTTCTGCTTACCCTGCTATACGTGAGAAACAGCGAAAAGCTGAATTTTTTTTTATAGATTATAAATTGTACTAAAAGGACGTGAAAGTAATGTGGATCATAAAAGCTCAATTTACGTTCATTGAGTTTAGGTTCTTATCTAAAAATAAACTTTAATTAACGTGAAATCTTGTGGAAAATCCTTCAATTAAAACTCTTAAAACTTTATTTACGGCGGAAGTTCAAGGAGTGTTAAAGTTGATTTGCAGAAGCTGGATCAGTTTTAAGTAGTGTTGATACTGCATTCACTTTCTGAGCCGAATTTAAAATAAGCTTTATTGAGAGACTTACGATATAAAATAAAAAAATAGTTTTTTTCCTATCTTTTCATATATACATTTTAAAATATTATGTAAGTTAAGATTATAGTTTATTAAGAACAAAATTAAAGTTAATATCAACATAAGTACAGCATTTAGTTTTAAAATTTCCTTTTTTAATAAAAAAGTATATATAACTTAACGATCAACAAATCTTATAAAAACTGTTCCAAATTATAAATAGGAAAAAAAATTTTGGAGGATAAAAGAAAGAAATCTACATATCTCGGGTCCCAATAATTTCGTAACATCTTTTACGCATCGTTCGAGGCTCAGGGACCATTTGGGAAAAGGAAAATTCACCCACATCGATACCATTTTACCTTTGACCTTTGCTTTGTTTGTGACATTTAAATGCTCAATTTGATTAAGATACTGATTGCGGTTCATTTCTTGATTATAATTATAACGGTAAATATATATTTCCCCGTTGGGTTCCGTTACATGTAAGGTCTGGATGGGGAACGGAATGTCTTAATTTTACTGGTTCCCTCTGCCTACTCTGCTATATGCATGATGCGGCTTTAAGCTACTACAGATATATTTGGAAAATGTCTGAATGTGCAAGACTAAAAGGTAGGTATAATTTCAAACCCACTTAAAAGCCCATTTATTTATTGTTTTTATTCAAAACAAAATGTTTTTCTTTTAGCGCAACCTAAAATTTTTCAAAATTAAAAAAATAAAAACATTTTTTTGACCATTTCTGTCGTAGTTGTAATACATATATTGGAGAATTTCAACGGAACTGTAGTACTTTTTGATGCACTAAGAGCATTTCGCTGTACAAACTATAATAAGATAGAGCAAAACAATCAAAGTTTAGAGAGAATGTAAATAATTGTTTATTGTGGCCGTCTTTAAGTCTTCTTATAACAGTTATTTAAGACCACAAAATACCATTACAAATTGTAGTGGTGAACAAAATCATAGAATTACTTCGCTCCACTTTTCTTAGAAATGTCTGAAAGTCGGTAGGTAGACTCTAGGTAGACTTACAAGATAACTGCCTATTTCATTTTATCATTTAATTTCCAAAAAAATATATTATTTTTATCCTCACGGTACTAAAATTCGTGTTAGCCTTGTGGTGCGAATTGATGAACATCATCATCATCATCATGAAATGATAGCATCGATGTTTTAGCTTCAAACTTATCATAAAATAAAATAATTTGTAGGTTGAATTTACATACAATATATTTTCTTATCAATTCGTAGACCGCAATACAAGCGCATTAGTAATCGCTGTATCGCGCCATAAACTAATATACATTTTTTATAATAGATTTTTTTTATAAGAAAAAGCTAAGTTATTTTATTACTGGATATATGAAAATACAGCCGTTAAGCTTCGAATTTCATCCAAAATTAAATATTTATCCAAAGTTATTACAGGTACGATATAAGATAAAACAAATTATCGGGAAACATACAATATGAAAGGGATCTAAACCTAAAGTAAGAATGTCTCTATCATTTGATTTCACTTAAAACAGCCTTATTAGGTTTTTCATATACATAAAAGCCTGTTTATGTTCCCTATATGGGGAACGACAAGCCGAAAAGGGTTCATTATTGATTAGTTTTCTGAATGATTTGGACATTGAAATGGATCGACTTGATTTAATGTCGCGATAAGTCCCCATTTTGTATGTATTTGAAACCAATAAATTATTAAACTGGCCTTCGTTATTTTAAATTATCCAATTAGTTAATTTAATATAAGTTTAAAACGTAACTTTTGTAGATAATTTGTCAAGTAATCGATAGAAAGGTACAACTATATTACCTACATGATTTTTTTAGCGGATCACTGTATTCTGCAGACAGCAGAGTAGGCAGAGCCTAGTATGTCAGCCATTGCGTGTTAAATAGCGGAACTAAAATGCGGAACTAAAAATGAAAATATAAAATATTTTAATTCCTTGCATAGGTATCCCACAATACAATGTATAATCTATACTTCATATACTAACGTTTATCAAGTGCAACGTTGAAATTTTCAGCAAATCAATAAAGAAAAAATTAAAATTTCCAACGGCCATAATTTGGAAAAACTTGTAGGGTGCGACGACGCCCTTGAAAACTGCCTCTGTATTCGTTAGCGCGGACAAGTTATGAATAATTCATACACTCATACGGGGCGCTTATTCTGAATTTAGATCTGAGATTTTTTATTAAATAACTTTATTATTAAATATTATGCTTTATATTATTAAAAAGTGAAATTGTAGTGATTTTACGAAAGTAATATTTTTTAAATAATATACTTACTTAAAAGGTTTAATTTATAAATAGCAATGTTAAATACTAGAAAATTATTAACTCAGTCACGGCGCAGGAGCATAGACGTGCGACTGAAAAAGCGACAGGTTCTAAATTCGATTCCCACTGGGAGTAATAAATAAAATATTTTATATTATAAACTGATAAAAACATTTTCGCAGGTGTGATGGAGTTGGATGATGAATATAGTACATGAAGAACGAACGTATTTTCTTTATTTGCAGAATAAGCACGATGCTTCCTACTGGTGGTTTAAATATTTTTCTTCCCCCGTCCCGACTGAACAAAAGGATGACGTCATAGTTATTTACACAGGAATCTTTATTTTAAGGGTAGATATATGGAGATTTGAAAACTTGTGTTTTTAACTAAATACTTTTGATGTTTTTAGCTATCTTCGCAGAGAACATAGTTTCAACACTCGGTTCTCTACTTTCTGCAAATATTCGAGATATGAGAGGAAGCTTAATGTTAGGACACTCCGCTGACCACTTTCCGCCAAATTCTGGATGCATTGTGTATTGAATGGCGGAACTCAACGCCGCGCTTTCAATACATAATTATATAGCATGTATATAAGAATTAAACTTCAGTCAAATCAAGAACACTATGCTTGTATCTACGAACGGCAATGGGTACAATTGATATGGGCAAAAGGACGCTTACCTTTAGGCGTTTATCCTAATCCTATAGAAAAGCGATTGTTCTCTTTCCAATAATATAAATTGAAAAGGTCGAAATGTTTGGGATTAGCACAAACAAAATAACTTGACCTTTCAATAAAGTATGTCACATTTAAAACTATATTTTTATCTAGTTTCCTATTCTACATAACATTGCTAAAATATTTTTTTGCCTGAATAGCACAAAAATCATAAATTACATAAAACCAAAAGTACATTTATAAATTTTCGTTATTAACTATGATTACCTTTGAATATCCTTAGAATACAAATAAATTGAGATCCTGAACTAATAAATATGTCCAATTTCTTAAATATATAGTGTATAAAACTAAAATTTCTCTTCAAAATTTCTTAACACCTTAAATAAAAAAGTGTATATGATTGTAATCATATGTGTAGAAGTCAGAGCGCATGGACGGTTTTTAAGAGAGGTACGTGGATTCGAGTCCCAATAACTTAATTTTTTAATATATTTACTAAAAATGTTTTTTTCCTTCTAAGATAAATATATGTCCGAATATGAGCTCATGCTTTGGCATTTGCCAAAAAGTAAGAAAAAAATTTAAAAATATATAAATTTCCTATAACAATAAGTTACACATAAAATTGTATAGTACAAAATGTAAGTAAGTACCTTTATATAGGATCAATCCCATTGTAATGGTAGGCACGTAGACAATCCGTACAACTTCGATTACCTATCTGAGGGTTGAAGGCTAATCGCCTGAATTTCACTGCAAAATCTGCCTTTATGTTTATTATATTAATATTTGGGCATATATTTATATAGATATATTCTGTTAATTCCTCATAATATACCTGTTTTGGCTAGTGTTAAGACACTCCGCTCTATACTTAATAATGATAATGTCTACATTTTAATTGAAGCTGCCTTCTTTGTCGTTTATCGCTATTCATTTCATTTCATCTATTGTTATTTGTGTGAAAAAACAAATAGAGTTGTTTGATTTACGAGTATATTACAACGATAGTCATTAGAACAATATCGATTCTAAAATAAGGAAATGCGGTCAGATACGTTTGTTCTAAATAAACACAATATTTATTTAACAGCTTAAATTTATCTTTATATTTTTGGATTTAATGAATAATCCCTTTTAAAACAGCGTAATATCCGAATATCCAACAGAATACAATGTTTCGTCTATAACATGTTATCAGAATAAATTATTAAAAAATAATCTATCTGTATTAAAAGGTATAAAGACTAATTAACAGTTCCAAAATTTCGTACATTCAGTAACTCCACGGCCCTTCAGTTATGGGCTTAATTTGAATGATGTTCGGACAGACGGCGCGTTGCGGGCGTCGTTCGATATGTATATTTACGTTTATGCTGCCCATGAGGTACAATCACAATTTTCGAGTGTATATCAAATATCTTTATAATTTAAAATATGAGAGATTTTTCACGCTGTATTTTTTTTTAGTATCATGCTCTGTATCCTATATACAGCTTAGGTAGAGGATGTCTAATGTTAACACTCCATTCTCCATTTTCTGCCCAATTTTCGAGAGGTTCAGTGTTGTTTGGCGGAATTCAACGCCGCGCTTTGTATTGTTTCGTAGCGTATAATACGTACGTACGACATGAATTCCCCCGAACGGGAATTGAATGCACAACTGTCGTGTTTACAGTCGCTGGATTGAGTCCCTGAGCCACTTCGGCCTAGGATTTTCTACAACTGTAAAATATGTAGATTGGGATAAGAAATCATAAATTATAGGATAAAAGAAGTCATATAGAAAGATAGAAATCATATATTATTATACTGTTAAATATTAGAAGTAGACAATGTAAATTATTATTTATTAAAAACAAATAATTCTTAGTACTATAAAATAATTGCAAACTTGACTTGAAAAACATGTTCACATAAAACATAATTATTATTAATGTCGTGCTATTTATATGGAAAAGTCTGTTGTGCACGTCTCCAGCATCCGGACCCCCGACAAGGGGCCTCAGCGGGGGGTTGGACATGTTTCATATACTTTGTAGTATATAAATTTAAAAGCTTTACCTACTATCAGAGGCAAAGTTCCAAAACGATTATTGTTATTTAAAGTGATAATATTTAAGCTATACCTTTTCAAAAAGCTACATTTAGTATATGGTAGGTAAGCGGCACCTAGTGTTAAGACACTCCGTTCTTCACTTTCCGCAGATTTTGAGACATTGTGTTTTGAATGGTGAAATTTAACGTCTGTGTCTATGTCTGTTACCAAAGTGAGGAAATGAAAATATTAAATAATTGATTCCCTGGAGTGGAAATCGAACTCACAACGACGACGACCTCTATATTAAAATTGCTATATTTATTTTTGACATGGAGTATTCTCGGGAACATTTTTTATTAAGAATTTCCTATCTATTTTGGTAACAGTTTTTTAAATATACAGGGTGGAAGAGGCAGCGCTTCTTTTACTGAAACTGCATATAGGGTAAAATATTTCAAACCCAAAATTAAAAAAAATAATCAAGGTACCTCAACGGTTTGGACGTAGGATTTTTTTTTCATTTCACGATTTTTATCCATACCTGTATTTCGTGTCACGCACACATACGTAAGCGACATTGCCGCTTTGACAGGTAAGTGTGTGCGTGCCTATGTTATACTTTACAAATGGCGTTTTATTTTAAAACGATAATTTTATTATTTATTTTGTTTGAAAAAAAAACTTTTTTATTTTTGAGAATTATTTTTTTTCCGAATTATATTAGGCTTTTATAGAGTAGTTAAAACTGTGGTTTCATTTAAAGTGGCGCTGACGATTCCACCCTGTATATTCATAACTATGCTGCCATTTGCGCAAAAAATAACGTTATAAGTTATAAATTTTGTAAATATTCTATGAAAAATACAAAAAAAAAAAACGAATATTAACAAATATAATGCATGATTGGTTCCAAAATTATTATTAGACCGACAACTTCTTTTTACAATAAAGACAATTAAGGACGTTGGTTTCGTCTTAATTAAGAAACTTCACCGATTCGAAGCGCAAAAACGAGGCTGTATCAAATTCTACAGAACAAGTTCCAGGGAAATTGCAAACTACTATATGTGAAAATCCACATGTACATATGTATAAAGCTAAAGTTCTTTTGCCTTGAATGTAACTCCACTTGTAATATACTTTTTGAGGCCAATCGTGGTGCAGGGACATATGCGTGCGCGCAAACACGACAGGTTATGGGTTCGATTTCCGATTTCGAATTAAATATGTAATATTTTCATTTCCTCGCTCTGGTAATAAGGCAAATGAAGGCGTAGAGTTCCACCATTTAACATGCAATACATGAATTAGTTATACCTGCATACATTGCACTTGCACCTACTACTAATTTGAATGAAGTTTTAATATACAGGGTGTCCCAGGAGTCAACGATAAAACGAAACCAGGTGATAGACCAAGTCGTGACAGTTACGAGAAAAATATAAAAAAAAATCTTTGTCATGTATTTTTCATATTATATTGATTTTAAAAAATATCGGAAAAACCGACACCCTGTGATGGTTTTTCAAGTCCCAAGACTACAAATATTACTCTTTCTTCATTTTTTTTTCTGTAATGTAATCATGAGTAATCCTTCTGTGAATTACAGTTTAAGATTTAAACATACCTGCATCAGTTTTCAATAAAATGTGGTGTTTCTGCCAAACATTAAATTCAAAATATTTACTACACCCAACTTTAACCGACTGTACTATAAAAAAAATGTACTACACTGTTTTTGTAAGTAACTTTAAAAGTTGGCGCATTTAATCTGGATTCCGAAATGGTACGACACTTGCTGGATTACTTCTTTATTGAAGAGAGAAAAATCGAAATACACGATAATCGGGATGACGTTCAGCTTTTTGGTATCTTTTCCGATACATTCTAGCTGCAGCATTTGCGTTACACAACCATTCTCCATGAATGAAATGCATATTGGCAACGTGTCAAAGACCGAGTATATGGCCTGCGAGAGCCCGGACTCGAGCACTGTTCTTATAAGTCCTGGGCCAGCCCCTAAGTCGGATAAGCGTTGCCTGGGCTAAGTGTTTAGTTTAGGGAGGTCACTGGTGTGGTCTGTGATCGCAGGATACCGTCCAAACTCTTATCCGTCTTATAGAGATCGTGATCGATGCCTCCAGACTCGTGCATGACGGATCCAAGGTACCTGAACTTTTCCAATTTAGGGGATGACCCAGGACTTATAAGGACAGTGCTCGAGTCCGGGGTCTCGCAGGCGATATAATCGGTCTTTGACACATTGCCAATATGCATTTCATTCATGGAGAATGGTTATGTAACGCAAATGCTGCAGCTAGAATGTATCGGAAAAGATACCAAAAAGCTGAACGTCATCCCGATTATCGTGTATTTCGATTTTTCCCTCTTCAACAAAGAAGTAGTTCAGCAAGTGTCGTACCATTTCGGAATCCAGATTAAATGCGCCAACTTTTAAAGTTACTTGCAAAAACAGTGTAGTACATTTTTTTTATAGTACAGTCGGTTAAAGTTGGGTGTAGTAAATATTTTGAATTTAATGTTTGGCAAAACAACCACATTTTATTGAAAACTGATGCAGGTATGTTTAAATCTGAAACTGTAATTCACAGAAGGGTTACTCATGATTACATTACAGAAAAAAAAATGAAGAAAGAGTAATATTTGTAGTCTTGGGACTTGAAAAACCATCACAGGGTGTCGGTTTTTCCGATATTTTTTAAAATCAATATAATATGAAAAATACATGACAAAGATTTTTTTTTATATTTTTCTCGTAACTGTCACGACTTGGTCTATCACCTGGTTTCGTTTTATCGTTGACTCCTGGGACACCCTGTATATAGATTTATGCAAATTTTCTTTAAAAAAAGTAGAATCACGTTATTCGATCGTTGACTCTATTTCCGGCAGTAAATGTAATTTCAGATAAGAAGAGTGTTGGTCAATCAGGTGTGCTTTTTAAAATTATATCTACTTTTTTACCTTATTATTTTCTCTATATAGGCACTTAAATTGATAAGTAATCTTTTTTTAGCTTTACGCTGTATCTGACACAGCAGGGAAGAGGAAATATAGTGTTAAAATACTCTGTACCTACCCCATTTTTTGCTGAATTCTAGAGCCATTGCATACTGAGTGGCGGAATTTAACGCTGCGCTTTGCCTCGACACCAAAACAAATAAATGGAAAATATCTATTTCAATTCTTTAAGTGACAATCGAACACCGCCACCAATCAACTGAAATGCACTTAAAATAGATAAAATAAATAAACTATTTTAATTTACTTAGTGTATATTAGAAAGAGAGTACAATACCTTAGGGAGGTGGATTATCCCTGTCTACGGGACGCCGGCTATCCGGCTGCCTGATTAATCACATATCAACTAACGAGCTTCAGCTTTCACGTTGAGCCGATACTATGGTGTGTTGGATTTCTTAGCTAACGTAATTGAAAGTAAAGCTGAGTGGATAAAACGATAAAACTTTTAATTCACAATAGTGAGAAACAATAGGTGTTTAACCTAAAAAAATACATAAAGACTATGTTAAGCCAGGGTTGTATTATATTAAGAAGAAAGCAACAAATAGAATGTATTGGATATCAGTTCTCTCTGATTCTTCTGCTAAATACCTCATCAGACCTCATGAGTGCCAATTCTAAATATAAATCCTACAATGTTATCTTGAGTATTTTCGATAAAAGATAATGAAAATATTATATCACTTCAAACACCCAATAATGCATGAGATCGTAAATATATTACAATTTTTCTTCCCGATTCAATTTCACAGACCAAATAAACTGATAAGAGACTATTTCAAGGCAGTCTATTTAAATTACTGTAGAGACATCTCGACGTAAAGCACCTAAAAAGGATTCCGAGAAAGAAATAAAAAATAGGGTGAGAGGAGAATTCAGCAGAATATCGCTGAACGAGGGGCGGGAACTAAATTTAAACCACACGTCTAGAATGGGACCTGTTCACGAATATGGTTCGGGTTTGTTTATAAAGTTGTACAATTTTTCCACATTTGGGGTTTCTTGGAAAGCAATATTGGAAGACTTTTTACTAAGAAGTAAATATTTCTCAATTGTGACAAAAGCTAGTAAAATTAACTTTTGATTTTTGATTTAGTGTTGTAATATAAATTAGATTAGATAATAAGATAAGACATGTATGTAGTAATTACCCCTTTTTATGTAATTACGTAAGTTATAAACGTATTAAAATTTTGTAGGAATATTTGCATATAGAATAGATTAAAATGTTGTAACGTTGATTATTTAAAAGTAAATTATCTCAAATTATATTAAAACTAATTAAGTATCTAGGCTTTCTTTGAGGCCAGTCGAGTCGTAGGGGCACAAGCGTACGATTGTAAACGGTAGGGCTTCGGTACTTGGCTTCGATTTCTACTCGACGAAATAAAATAATTAATATTTTCATTTCCTCCCTTTGGTAACGAGGCAAAGCGCGGCGTTGAGTTCCACTACTTAATACGCAACGCCTCCAAACATCTGCGGGAACGAAATTGACTTATTGGGACTGAAATGTCTTCACACTAGGGTCCTACCCTGCTATATGCGGGATACAATGTGAAGCTTAAAAAATTAAATCATAGAATCCTGTAATAACTATGAAATATAATATTAACATGTAAAAACTACCATAAAAAACAAGTTATTTTATTGACAACTAATTAATTTATTAACAGCAATCATTTTAAAAGCTGCGGCTATATGAATTAAAATTTACTCGTAATTATCTGAATGCTCTCAGTTCTAACCAATTGAACTACAAAAACACGTGGCGTCGCCCTGATTGATTTCGCTGTCAGCTCGACGAGCGGACGCCATGATCGATCACGCTGGCTGTTAAATTTATTTGCAGTTCAATTACTTTTTAAACGGTACTATTTGTTTAATGGAAAAAATAAAACAAATATCCTTTATGCAAAACCTAGTATTTTTTGGGGCAGAGAGAGCTAAACGATTCCATACTTTTCTTGCTTTAAGTAGAGAAGTGACTATTGTGACTTTGATATAAGATTGTTTCTTAAATGTTTTTCGAAAACAAAAAAAAATATATAAAAGGTAAAGCACTAATCGTTTTTTTGTTATATGGCACATTAGAAGATGAATTACAAGCATGTAGGTATACACAAGACAAACTAATTATTCATAGTATTTATTTTAGACACTAGTGGGGCTTTTGTCTCCGCCCGGGGCAGCGGCACTGCGTGTGACCGTAACCACTACGGTTGTGGGTTCGATGAATTTATTTCATTTTCTAGTGCAAGAGTTCCGCCACTCAACACGCAATGTAAAAAAAATGGAAATTAGAGAACAGTTTGTCTTAGCACTAGGTTTCCTTTGCATGCTCTGGTATAAGCAGGATACACCGTGAAACTAAAAATATATCCATTCTTTAGATTAAAAGTCAAGTGACGCTCCTACTATCAGTCACGACCATGATCAGGTTCATAGAAAACGTAAGCGTTACAGTTATGTATGTAAATGAGTAATTAACAATATCACGTTAAATGCTTGGGTAGCGGAGCAGAATACCCTTCACCTCGCTATGCAAATATGTCAAAGCTATTACGTTAGAGTTACATAAGTGTATTAAACTTATACTATCATAATAAATTCGATGGTTGTAGCTTCAATTCCCGTTCGTACAGATATTTATAGTACACTTGGACTAAAAGAAACACTTAGTATCTTAAACTAAAGTCAAGTATAGTTTAAAAGATAAACCCATAGATATATTTACAATAGTGCGGAAATTTGTCGTAAAGTCGCTGTCAGAGATTGATGTTAAGGACGCGTCGCCAAGGGTTCGATATCCATCAATCATGAGTTGAGAAATTACACGCTATGTAACACCTAATGTAATTGGCAACGCGATATATGGTTAGTTGGTGCAGCATCACGTCACGGGCTCAGTCTGACATGACCTCGTTAGGGCACTTTGTCAGGGAAATTCGTAACTAGTTTATTGTTAAGAAACTAGCGCGCTATTAATTTAATAAACTGATATAAATTGGAATATGAAATAGGATATAGAATATAGAAGTAACAAAATATATTTTAGTTTATAGTTATGTTTTCATTAATTATTACCTGTCTCCAGTGCAAGCATAATTATGTTATTTTATAATGAGAATGAACAAAAGTTATTTTGTACTATATATAAAAGTTTTAGTTTTATGCAACGCTCGCATTTTGCAAAGCAAAAAGACAGTATCAGTTGACATGACATTTTAGAAAACTTCATACTTCGTCATACTTTTTAGTAAACATATTTTTTTTAATGTAGCGTCATTTGAAACCGTACAAATGTCATTCCAATCACCAATCAAACCAAAATTCTAATGTAAGGTAACAAATTCTAATCCCGATAGAGTCAAAAATAAATTCTTAACATTTACATAAGTTTATTTCAATTTCCTACTATAATAAAATGATGACAGCAAAAAAAAAATTAAACAGAACAGAAGTAATATTCGTATTTCTTTTAATTTAACAATGATATACTAATACACGGTATAAGTCCATTTAAAATTGAAAGCGAAAGCACCGTTTTATTATTGTTTTTATGGCGCGAGGGAGTGTGATGTATGCTTGGCCAGTAGTGCGAGGATTTACTCTCGCTTTATAGAGAGATGACGATTAGATAACTTAGTGAATGACATCATTTACAAACAACTGTTATAAGCACTTACTATGTGTCTGATATAATAAACGTACTATTCTGCATTAAGGATTTGTTTTTAATTTTTTTCAACATCTCGCGAAATAGTTAAAAAATATCTAGCAACGAGTAAATAAATTATTTTATGAATATTTTCCAGTTATATTTGAACCCACACCTATGTTTAGATTAAGCAATGTAACATCAACAACCAGTACATACAAAGATGTACATTTATGTATATAAAACGACATTTTTAGCATGGAATCTCGATTTTACTTTAAAAGTAAAATAAAATGGAAAGTAAGTCAACGAGTATCATTTCGAATAGGACTCGTGGAGGTAACGAGTATTCTGAAGTATCAAATTTACATCATGAATGTAATTTCTGTGGAAAAATATAATTTTATATTGAATCAAGGAAATGTTGTGTTCATTTGCAATTTAATTCAGAAATGAAAAATAATTATATTTTAAAGCACAGATTTGTGATGGTCGTTAAATTATTTCATTTAAGATGAAATTATCATATAAGTATAGTTATTATTAGTTATTATATATTAAAGTTTATAATGTCACTTGTTAGTTAAATTCAAGAGACAGTTTGTCTAATGTGTCCTACTCTAATTCTAAACAAGTTTAGGTTAGATATAAATGATCTTATATTAATCAAATTAGATATTTTTGAATTGATCGAAAAAAAAAAAACAATAAAAAGAAAGAAAATAAAAAAAAACAATCACTCCAACAATTATTTTAGCAGTAAATGCAACTTTGTCTAATATTAAATAATCATTTTCGACACCACTAGTACTAAATTGAAGAAAGGACATACAAATTGCTATATTAAAGAGAAAGGCGATGTCTTCAAAGACCGTCTCAACCACAAATAAGGTGGCGAATGCCTCGAGATCTGTTTTAATTAAAACAGCGCTATTACTGCACTATACTAAACCCTAGTTTAACGCTGTGTTAGCGGCGGTACCAACAGATTTACTAACTAAATACCGGGTATTTTCTAAGATTACTGGGATCGTCGGGAATGCATAGTGTTTAAGGATTCGTAGTGTCGGAATTTTTATTAAGTTTGGCGCTAATTTTATTACTCAGTAATAACACGCAAAATAAGTGTTTTTTTTAATTATTTTTTCATATTTTAATAGAAAAATGTCTGAATATATTTAGGTTTATAATTAAATTGTTTAATGCAGACAAAAATGATTTATGTCTATTTGCAAAATTTTCAAGTACACTCTTAGTTTATTTAGGTATACTCGTATATAAATAATATTATCATAGTATAATACAAGATCTTTGTATATCTTTATAGCGGATGTGCCGAACAAAATTGCAACGCTAAAGTTACTTTAATATTAAGCAAGACTTAAAGTCTTAAACGCTAGTCTCAGCAAACTAAAATATATTTTCATATTCTTCATACAACAACGTTTAATAAAATTCTTTTCTAAAACAAAATTCCGTATTTACAATTTTAATTTCATATAAACTAAGAAATAACTTGAACATGAATAAGTTATAATAAGCGGTGCCTTCTTACTCAGAACAAAGTTTTTAATGAAGCCAACATAACGCAAGAAATGTCAGCAGCCTAAAGCGTCCGAGTCCTAGATCTGGTTAAGCTAAACTGGTTACTTGTAACTCTATCTTGAGACTAGTCGTTAAAGTGCGTGAATGCACCCTGATGCGATGCAATACCAATACAATTAAATATTACTAGTACAGAAAAAAATATAATAAAACATTTTTTACTCTTAAAAAATATATATTATTTTTACTATTTAATGGATGTTTGATGGAGCAAAGTTCAAATATTTGTTTAAATGTATGTAACAATTAATTTACCGTCAGTTCACTACCAGAAAAAAGAACCAGCGCAAAAAAGTCAGCGGGACTTTAGGATAGCTCAACGTACTAAGCTGTAGATCGTAACTTCGATTCCCATTAAATACAAATATGGTTAACATCAAATGCGTTTGTGTTGTTATTTTATGTTTTAAAATATGTGAAATATCTACATTTATATATTTACACAGCTGTCTTGTCACCTGTGCTTTTACCAATTTGGGATGCGATGCCTTCTATGAATTAATAGTAAGTAATAGTTTATATATTTATAGATACCAGAATTAATATAATATTTTTTTTATATATCCATACATAAATTAAACTAAAATATAACAACAAAATTATAACAACTTTATTAAAATGGGCAAAAGCCAGTTGTCTAATGCACTTAAAAGCGCTGTTTGCAAAGTCTCAGGTGCAAACTCCGCTGCAATCATACATTCACAATTTTATTCATACAATATATGTATATATTTTTAAAAGAAACGGTTTCTAAAAGCTCTTTTCCCTTCATATCACAAACGGACACTTGTATTTTATTTATATATACACATTTACATAAAAAATAAGTGAGCGGGCGGGTAACTTAAGTCTATCCTAGGAACAGGATATTACTACACTTGAATGAACTGTAATGCGATCAAGGAGTGAACCCCATTATATGTATTATATAGAATCTATATGTTTATATAATAATATATATGTTTTGTAGGAGCTATTCTAAAGGTTTTAATATTCTTAAATCGCAGTTATTACAGCGCATGCACACAGAGGTTGTTTCACATCTTCACATGATGCGGGGTAGACTGAGAGGGTAGTTTTTTTATTATTTTTTCTCTTTTGGAGACATTTTTCTGTTGGGCGACGCAAATCAATAACGTCTTTTTGTATAACCGAATACGAGAAACAAATATATATATATACATGTATATGTATATTAAGGAAAAAACACGGCAAACGAGAGCCATTTAATGATAAGACCCACCACCGCCCTAGAACCCGCGTAACACCAGAAGAGCTACAGGTGCTTTACCAGCTTTTAAAAAGAGACAGACGCGTTTTTTTTTAAATATATTAATTTCTGTAAGAATAATCAATTGCGAATCACCCACATACCATGAAATTTCACCATATCGTAAAACAACTTTACAATTTCAAATATTTTTAAAGAAAAAAATGAATATTTTCAATAACAATAGACGCCTTCCCTCATATAAACATACTGGACTATCAAGTTAACTCGAAGCAGATGCCGACTACAAAAAAGTAGAAACGTAAACCTGTTCAGATTATGCAAAAAATTTTACTTTAGTTTATTTAATTTCATTCTCTGTTACACCACAGTAGGGTTTAAAGTCAATAAGCCATATAATTTATTACTCAATCGGTGTGTGTCGTTGTTTAATTAAAAGAAGCCATCGATGAAGCCCGCGTAGAGGATGCAATTGATATAATATGATGGTCTGCTTAGATTGATTACTATAAAATGGTAATAAATTATAAAGAGCGAGATAAAGTCATTGAACAATAATTAGTTATATAAAAACTGTAAAGGTTTTTTCATTTAACGATTGCAAAGTAAAGTTTTTTAATTTAGTACTTATATAAAACGTTTGTCCGTCCGTCAAAACCATTTGTATTAGCGTGTAGGTATCGAGCTGAAATTAATATAAAATATTTAGGTCAACGGTGCCTTGAAGCACAGAAAAAGCTTTAGCTTCTAAATCGACACAATCAAAATGAGCAAACAAGCACTTATGCATCGTTTTTGCTACCTTTTGTATGAAATTCGCCACATAATCATAATAAATTCATAGGGTACATTCGGTGGGCCTACAGTTATGAAATTACGGCACAAAGTTGAAATTACAATAAAATAAAAAAAAATATATAAGTATTTTATATAGAAAATATTAATATTTGTAGTTCATTACATATAAAATGAATGCATACGCGAACCAACTTAAGATTGACAACTTTTATTAGTTGTCCTTCTCGTTGATCAGTTTTTTTCATTAATTAGACTGCGAACAACTTTAAACTCATACAACCTATAAGTACTTAACCTTAAGACTAAATCAATGTTGCCACATAAAAAAAATCATCATTAAATAAATTATAAAACGTAAAAAAGATTTTAATATGTCAAATTAAAAGGAAAACAATAAGGATTTAAATGCCAATATCTCCAACATAAGCAATTAAATCCACAGATACATATTGAGATTCTGCTGTCGACGTGTCTGGGACTCAAGCGTGAAATGCTTAATTGTTCTTAAGCGGCGGCACAGCTTAAATATAATCGTATTCTATCCCATGAATTGTGAGAAATTACTGAAATGATGATTCACAGAGTACGAGGATAATATTATATAATTAATTGAATGAGGTATTATTTTGGCTTTAGTAGGTATCTATATTATATGTCGATATTAAAACAAACTAATATTGTAATTTTAACAAACGAAGCCACTACAAAAACTAAAACTTTAAATTAAGTTACTTTATGTTTAAATAATAAATTATTTTTAGATTTCAGAGATGAATAATCTCCAGTAAAGCAAAGAGAATCAAGTGTTAACACACTCCATCCTCTTGGTTTATTAATTAATAATTTCTTAATTGATGATTTACCGCAACGTTTTGTCTTTGTCCAACAGAAGAGAAAATGGTACATACTTTAATATAATTATTGCCACAAGGGGAATCGAACCAACAACCATCACGTGTACAATCAGACACTGTTCCACTGTATGCCTATATAATAGCAATGAATTTAAACAGTAGCATTTTACCAGCGCAGGTTTCGTGGAGTGACCTTGGCAGTCAGCGTCTCGCCCTTGAACCGTGCCAACAATAGTCAGTTGTGATTCGACTTTAAATATTCCGACGTGGTAGTATTGTCAGTTAAATTTGAAAGCTTCTCGTTCTAGTAACACAGATTCGATAGTAGCGCATAGAAAAAATTGTATACGAATTTTATAGGTAAATATTTCTTTGTGCGAGACTTGAACTCATTCATTATTATTAATACAATATATTGTTAATCAATAATTAAGAAAGCTTTCTTAAAATCGATAACAATAAGTTTTAATTACAGAATCAAATCTTAATATAAAAGATGAAAAAAAAGTTTTCGCTTTCGCAAAGGTTTTTAAAAATGTATAATAGGTATTAACGGCGGTTCTCAGCCAAACTTTTTAGCCATTAGACCGACATATTGAGCGTAATAAGCTTAATGAGCTTATATTAAAAATGTTGATGTTTGTATTTTAATAACAAAATTTTAATTAGCGCTTTTAAATTTTATTAAGTGGTACACAGAGTTAGGCAAAAATTATTCGAATAACGAATTAATTATTAGTTAAAATTAAATTAAATCAGCCTCACGCTGTATCCCGCACACAGCGGGATAGGCACAGAGAACCTAGAGTTAAGACACTCCGTTCCCCACCTTCTGTCGAATTCTGCAGGCATTGCGTGTTGAGTGGCAGAACTTAACGCCGCGCTTTGCCTCGACACCAGAGCGAAGAAATGGAAATATGAAAGTATTATAGTATTAATTACAGTAATTATTCGTTACTATAATCATTCACGAATAGTAAATAATTGTACTTATTCAAACAACAATTATTCGAATAACGAATTAGTTTTTTATACGTTATTCGATTAATATGCTTACAATAATATATATATGCTTATAATAAATCATAATAACATAATCTAAAGATCACCTAAAAGTTACATGAAATAAGTTACAACTTTCCTAGTATTCTATAATTTATATACGTCGAATTCAATTTTACACGCGACGCTGCGTGACCGACGCTAACTAATGCTGGGTTTATTACTCGTTCCATTATGTTATAGTACAGGTTTAATATAAACAAACCAACTCGCTTTAGCGGTTAGTAAGCAGCTTAAAATCGTAAAAGCTTTTTTGTAGTACTACGAAGCAACGTGGGCGGACAGACATACCCACATGTTTCGACATATACGGAATATATTGGAATTTCTATTTATGGATTAATAATGTTCATATTTCTGGAGGGTTATATATTAATAAATATTTCGTTTATTATATCTGTTTTAGAACGTATTACGTACGGGCTGGTTAAAACAATTCCTTTCGTGCATATATTCTTTTATATTATTGCCGATGTAATAATTTATTAAGAATTATATAAAGTTACACATTATAGTTGAGTTCGATAATAGCTGTTTTAGTTCGAAATAAATGACTTTTGTAAGAATCGAACTCATGGACTCTATATTAACATTACGACATGAAAATTAAAATTGATATATAAATCATCGCTATATAAAAAGCGTCTACACAGCTGTTGATTACACGCCAACCCATCAAACCGAGAAACAAATTAAATTCAACAAACAAAAACAAATATGCACAGAAAAAAAGTTAAATGAGAAAAAGTAATTTCTCGAGATAGAGCATTCGGTTTGTTCATTAAATTTTCAAGTTTGTGCAAATTTTCGGGCGGAACGTAAGCGGCTTGCCAAGAAGCGGTGCCTCCAAAGTCCAACTACTGGGCTTAAGTCTAATGAATGATGCAGACGAGCCAGTTCACTGGAACGCGGGATGGGTTGAGAATATGCCTAATTGTGTTTTGACTTACGTTTTATAGTGATGAAATTGGTAATGGAAGTTTTAATTACTACTTTTTATTAGCTTCGCGCATGTAGTGGGGTAGTTGGAGGGAGCCTAGTGTTAAGACACTCCGCTTTACACTTTCCGCCGAATTCTGGAGGCGTTGCATGTTGAGTGGCGGAACTGAACGTCGCGCTTTGCCTCGATACTAGAGCGAGGTCCAACTCACAACCTGTTTTAATTTGGTAATTTTTTTAATACAACGTTTTTAATTTGGTAATTTTTTCACATTAGTTAAAATTAAAGATTGTCAATTTTGCATATCAGCATTATCCTATATCAAATTGAAATTAAATTCGACACACACTTTGATGACTGAAAATCAAACATATAATCTTTTAAAATTAATATCACTTTTTTAAAAATTTCTCTCTGAGTTATTCTATGACAGTTTTATTTCTGCTTTAGATTCACAAAGAATGTTGACTTCTTTGGTTAAATAATATGTAAAGCAGCAAAATTGACTGATATAGCGTAATTAGATGAATGCTTAATGTTTTCCTTATAAATATTCATGTAAGATCCGAGTGGGACACCATTTAAATATTGAATTTAATCTGTTTTTTTAGACGTTTTATATTGAGTTATAAAATTTGCAATGTTTAGAGAATGCTATAGAATAAATATGTTACATATTTATATAGCATATAAAATAATATTATATTATGAAAGTAATTATTGTATTATTAGTTTATATTTTTATAGCTTCACACTGTATCCCTGACAAATATACTAAAAGGTTACAACCAATTTCCCCTAAATACACATACATCATTTTAAATAAAAAATAAGCAGGCGAATCCGCACAAGGGCCATTAGTATACAAAGAACACGAACCCAATTCAGTTTACTAAATATATAATGGTTTAATACAAGCTGGAGCAGGGTTGTTTGTAAATCATGAAAACATAAACTTACTTACAATAAAATATTATATTTTCGACATAATAAAGATGGGCTCAATAGATAGATAGAAGATATTTGTATGAATTGCAAGATCAATAACGACATATCGAATGCACAGCCAATAAAAGTTCGGTGCAATATATTGTCATCGTCGTAACGTACGAGTAAATCTAGTTTGAAAGACTCAATAACCAATATATAAGTATGCATATAGGGCTAACGTTCTCTCTTCTAAACTTCACTATGTATCCCGCACATAACAGGGTACAGAGAGGGTACCTAGGAAAATAATGTTAAGACACTCCGTTCCCGTTAAGACACTTCCGGTCCTCATTGTGGTGATTGTGATGTGATATAAATTATAGATTATATAGGATACTTCCTTAGCCTTCCCGTCCTTAACCTTAAACAAGTCACATCTGTTCAGAAGTCCCATAAAGTTAGTAGTTTGTGGGATTCCCGACCTCGGGTGAGGAGACGTTCAGGCATTCCTAACTAGTTTAGAGCTCTGGACGAGAACATAACTTTCTATGAGTGGTTTAACGTCGCCAAAGTCCCAGCCGAATCTGATTTGTTAAAATCAGCTTTGTTATAAACGTAATACATGTTTTACAATATTTTTTACTTTATTTTTTAATATGTATTATAGATTTTGTATCGAATACTAATGGAAGATTTAAATTACAAAACAATATATTAATACATTTTTGTAATACCTATGTATAATGTTATATGTAAATTTAGTTAAGTTTAATAAAAATATATGGCCATATTTTTAATTTATTATTTTTTAATTATTCAATTTAAACTCAAAATTAAATTAATTTGTTAAAAAATAATATTTACAAATTAGGTAAAATGCGGAATACTCTTTGTTTAAGTTTCAATTTGATATACAATCGTAGGTAACTAGGTAATTATGGGGATTCGTACGTAGTTTATAATCGGATTACGCATTTCGGAAACTATTCAAACATAAGTGGTACATTTATTGTGGGTTTGAAGAGAATTATGGGTGAATGTGGTGTATAATTCCGTTTCTTACTATAAATTTTCCATTTTTGAACTATCTTGAAGATTTTGAGATTACCTTTTTGTAAAATATATATGTTTAGATAAAGCATACATGATACATTACAAGTATCATTAAATTTTATATTATTTACACAAATATTTATATACAAAAATTTCTCAATTAGAACACATTTATATCCAACTTTTCATACCTATTTGGTAGTCTAAGCTTGGAATT
The DNA here is from genome assembly GCA_016802625.1 of Heliconius numata. Classification (NCBI taxonomy): domain Eukaryota; kingdom Metazoa; phylum Arthropoda; class Insecta; order Lepidoptera; family Nymphalidae; genus Heliconius; species Heliconius numata. Next base: position 2,687,696 of record JAEBDU010013194.1, read on the forward strand.
AGTTATTCGTTCGTTGCAATTCGAGATACGAGTCTGCCACATTCACAATTGATTGTTAAAAGGTGAAGTTAGGTTAAAAGGTAAAGTTTAAACTCAAATCAAAACTTAGTTAACATTAAGTTAACTTCCAATTTTAAAACGTAAGAAGGTAAAAAATATAAATATATACATAGATATACTAAAAATATATATATCATAAATTTATATGAAAACGATATTCAATAAAAGGTTCCATTTGTATAAAACTCTCCAATTAATGTTTAACGATATTCGAAATTGTTTTCTGGCTTTTCATTCAAGAACAATGCCATCTCATAAATCTAATAGTAAAAGCCTCAATTTACTGAAAGTTATTTCATAAATATAGGCCAAATAATAACTTTTTGTTGCTAAACGCATTGAAAAATTGCATTTCATAATGCAATATTTGAATATCAGTATTTACTCCTGGTAAATACTATTTACATTCTAAGAAGGAGCAGATGCAGCGAGAGTGCACGTCGCGCGTCGGTAAGGAATGTTGTTGACAATACTGTTTCATTTTACATTCATGCATTTTACAAAGTTTGTTTGTCGCGTTCAGATGTTAGACTGTATGTGTTTTTGTTATAGATATTTGAAACTCCATATTTAATATTTGCAAGTCTTTTTTATATTTTACTATAAAATCATTTATATTTTACTATACCTATTGCATATATGTAATATGAACCTGCCAAAACGAGACAAGCGTTGAAAAATAAAAAAGAACAGGTATCAAATGTCATATAATACCTGCTTTAAGTATAAAATAAAATTTTCTTAAAAATGGGAATCAATTTTGAAATAATTTTATAGACCAACGGCGTAAGCGGTACAACAAATAGCCACGTGGAATATTTAATGTACTGGAAAAGTACACAGCGATATGGTAAGTACCTTAGTGAAGACTAGACGTAAAAATATAAGGCTGTTTTTTAAAATTATTCAAATATATACGAATGTAACAATAAAAATTTCCTAAACAATCTCTTGCTTTTGTAACAAGAGACGAGACAGTCAGTCGATTTAGCAATATTTTTCGTTTCAATCCATTACACAATTTGGTTCTGTAATATAAAAGTGTAACACTTACATATGTATTTTATATAGACAATACGTCGTGTATCAGCTTTATTGTTTGCTTAGCTATTTAGGGATCACTATCTTCATTAAATTCATATTCTTTTAAGGTTTATTTTGAATTTGACGTTTTTTTTATTTTTCTATCATGACTAGAGCTCTTGTCTTGTTTATATATGCGTGTCCCTACGCATATATAAACAAGACAAGAGTTCAATTCTCAATTAGTGAGAATGAAATATATTATATTTTCAATTCATTCCTTTGGCAAAGCTGAACGAGACGCAATACCTCCAAAATTCGGCGGAAAGTAGAAAATGAAGTGTTTACACTAGGTTACCTACCTACTCAACAATGTGCGGGATACAGCGTGAAGCTAAACAAATAAATAAGAAAAAATTGCCAGCGGCTTTCTTAGCATTGATATCTTTAAATGTCTGTCAATGGTCGTTTAAAGTGAATTAATTAATAACATTTAAAATTCAAATTAGTTTATGTAACTAAAATTGGCGTTGAATTATATTCAAAGTATTCGTCATCATGATGCCGACATTTCTTTTTCGTTTCTCTCTTAATAAAATATACTCCTTAAAACATAATATGTCCTTAAAATTATATATCTTCATATAAATTATTTTTATATTTTTAGTAAAAACAAATAAAATGTTTTTAACAAAAATAGAGGTCATTACACTTGTTGTAAAAACATTTATTACAATAGCGGGGTGGTTCCGGTTCGGTGCCTGGGAAGTCTTTGGGAACCGGAGACCTCCCGTAACCTTTACCACATATTATAGACGCATTTAAACTTAAACTAGATGTATGTTTCTTATGATATTAACCACAAATTATAAGGTCATTACAGTGATTTGAAAAGTACAGATTTTTTATAAATGGTAGAGATTTTTTTATACGTTAACTATTGAAAAAATATTGTAAGAACGAGTATCTATTGTTTTTCATATTTTTTTTAATATTACAATTCTTTTGTTTTATTAATATATATTTTATAATAGAGTCGTTGATTTCAGAGGGTTGTGCATTCTATAAGTCATGGGCGAACTATACCAAACTACTACATTCTATGCAATATATTTAGTTAAAAAGTCAGATATTTCTTAGTCTCAAACATGTAACATTTTATTGTTATACCTACATATGTACGAATGTATAAGAAAGTCTTTAAATCGCTTTCAACGTGCGAAGGAAGTTAGATAACATATTACAATTGCAAATTCTTTGACGAGACTAGATACGAAGGAGTACAGCGGAATGTTTATGTTGTAATTATGTGATTCAAATATCACTATTACATTTTATATATCGTTTATATTAAAAAACTTTTTTAGCTTCACGCTGTATCCCGTACATAACAGGGAGGGAGAGGGAACCTAGTGATAAGACTCTGCTTTCCCAGTTAGACTCTTCCGTTCCCCACTCTCGACTAAATGTTGTGGTATCGAGCCAAGACGAAAATATTTAAATATTAAATATTTTTTTCCTCGAGTGAAAATCGAACCCACACCCTGACGCATCACACACGTTTGTAACTCTATGCTAAGACTGACATGTAATGATTGGACTCAAAATATTTTACTTCAATTATTTTCTCAATAGTACCTCTGTAAATATCAGGGATTTTACTGTGTAATATTATTAAGTCATACTTTTCTCTGAGTGATATGAGAAGTCTCGTTTAATTCCATTTACCTCCAATCAACGGTATATAATTATCATATTAGTATTTGGATTTAAACATTTTATATTATCTAGAGAGGATGACAGTTTTATTATTATTTTTTATCTACTAGAGGTAAACCACTTTAAACACTTGGCTAACCGCTTTTATACAATCTACAAATCATAATTCCCGCCTTGTCGCGTCGTTCCGAGACGCGCGTTCAAAAGTAACGAACACGGATTCTTTAACGATTTAGGGTTGCCACCTGCTACTACGAATAATATAATATGAAATATACTAAAAATATGGCCAGATTATGTTTGTTGCTATAAATATAATAGTTTATACTTAAAATAATATTAAAAGCAACATTTATTTGTAGGATAAAAATCATAATTTATAACCTATATATGTATAATTCTGTCGAGTTTTGAAGGCGATGCTTGTTGAGTGGCGGAACTCAACGCTGTGACATTAAATAAACATTTGGAATATAAATTACCAAAGTAAATAAAAGCAAGAAGACCTCTGAGAATTCATACTTCGAGCTTTATTGGAAAAATATCACAGGAAACTGCTTCCACTCTAACGTCGCACTATCTGATTAAATAAGTTTGCAAAGTATCACAGACAATCCGAGCTAAGTAATATTGACGTATTAGACGAAAGTAATTCGATTAGGAGAATTCTACTGTTCGTAGTGAAAATATCTCGCATTTTATGTGTTAATTTTTTCAGAGAAACTGAAGCTGTATTGAAGATGGATTTAAGTAAATTATGAAATAGTTGACCATATATTTGTATATTTATTATTCCTCCATTGATGCATCATGTACTATAATGATATCTAAATATGTATATAAAACTCTACTCTTCTCTTCTGTTACTGAGTGATTGACGGACAACGTAACGAAACCACTGGAATTTTGAAAGTTGAAATTTGGCATGAAGGAAGGAATTTCCAGAAAATTCTCGGGAAATGGAGACAATGGAATTTTCCGTGTTATGTCTTAAAGCCCATGTGAACAAAATTGCGGGCTTCGACTAGTATTCGTATAAGTCGCCCATGTCTAGCATGATGGACGGACGATGATAATGTTTATCAAGAAATATTTATGGATTTTATATTACTTTTATAACAAATATATAAACAAAGAAATTTCACCAGCTGTAGAAGTAGATTCCAGTTTGCTCTGATTAAATAAGTTTACAATAGAGAACCCTAGTCTACTTCACGGGAGCTATTTGGATGCGTCTCACGAACACCGAGTATGCGAGTGCGACGTCTGCGCCATTCAATGGTTATGAGTCTTACTGGAAGTGGAAGCCGATACTCAATATCTTTAGGTGGCAAGTGTATTAGAAAACTTTAGTTTTCATAATATCTTTAAACGTCGTAAAAAGTTTAATAGCTTTTTAAAGGTATTCGTGGTATTTTGATAAAGAAGCTGGAGTTAGAGGCGGTTTGAAAATGTCAGTATTTTTTTATTTTCTTTAGGTTCAAATCTAAGTTCAATGTTCAATGTTTTTTTTTGTTAAATTGCTTAGATAACCACTAACCATTAAAGGTCCAAAAAAATACTTTCTTAATAGTATTCAAATCAACTAAGTTAAAAGTAACCTTTAAAACTCATTCAATACTACTCTTGATAACATTTAATATTAATTAAATTTATAAAATAAATAAAGCCTCACGCTGTATCCCGCACACAGGGTAGGCAGAGGGAACTTAGTGTTAAGACACTCCATTCCATACTTTCTGAAGAATTCTAGAGGCATTGCGTGTTGAGTGGCAGAACTCAACGCCTCGCTTTGCCTCGACACCAGAGCAAAGAAATGGAAATATAAACGTAGATAAATATTTCACTTCCTCGATTGGGGATCGAACCCACAACTGTCTCATTACAGTGACACCCTTGTGCCTGTGCGGAACGAAGGCCTTTATTTTAATTTATATGAATCGTAAAATTTACTAAAGCCATAGTCTAGATATTTATCATGTTGGGTCTTAAACGCCTCACAAAAAGCTAATCGATACCTCGTCTACAGAGCTATGAATCAGAGCAATTATACGTCGCCTTCCTTCTTCCCGGCAATTAGGGTTGCCCGGTTTTTTTTTATTTTTACAAATCCAGTATATTTCATAGAATATGTAAATATTTTGAAGTAATAATATAACAATAGCATATATTGTAATCTTTAAACGTTTATAAAATAGTTATTCAATTCACGTGTGGTTGATACTCGTACAAGTATGTATATAGTTCTAATATTTAAGTCTTCCTATATCTTATAAAACAAAGTCGCTTTTTGTGTCTGTCTGAACTTTCTAACTCTTCTTCTTCTAAACCACCCAACGGATTTTTATGCAGTTTTCACCATTAGATCGAGTATTTCTCAGGGAAGGTTTATATATAGTTTATTATTTGTACATTCTTATGTAAATTAATATAAATACGATAAATGTGTATAAAGTCCTACCCGTTGAGACACTTTCGCGCATGCGCTGCTTTAATGGTAAGTACTACATGAAAATAATGTACTGGAGTATTGTTCCTCTTAATAAGATCTACAAAAAAGTCCGCGAGAGCATATTAGTATCTTTTAAGAATAACGTGTAATGATCATATTTCTGTCTAAAAATTGTAATTTAAATATATTTTTTATTGTGAGGGATATTTTTTCATAATGGTATTAATCCTTATCCTTTAAAATACTTTATTAATTTTCTACGTTAAACGAAGATAAAATTTGCTTTTTACACTATTTCGAAATTGCGAATAGTTTAAGAGAAAAACGCATTTAATTGTTAACACATCGCGCCGTTCACACATCAGCTGTATCGAGTTATATTTCACTTATCCCTTACTCTCAGCATATAAATAAGTTTATTAGTTACGTTGGCCATTTAATGTAGATCAAAACTGTCTTTAGAAGTTGTTACAATATCAAAAAATCCTTGCTGCGAAACGCGCCCCGCGACGTTTTGCTTATACAAGCGCGTCCGCCGCGCCCGCCTGCCTTACATGCATCGGTGGTTCAGTGGTAGAATGCTCGCCTGCCACGCGGGCGGCCCGGGTTCGATCCCGGCCGATGCATTCTAATTAATTTTCCCCATAGGCAGCCACGTAGTGCCTACCCAAACGGTGTCGCTGTTTTAACAACATTAATCACAAGTTCGAAAATACCCGCCTGCCTCTATAGCAAAGAAGATTTAGATGCGTTTCACATATTGGATAATTTCAGTTGAATGTATTATTTCAGCGCGACATATTTGGTTTCATATGTTTTGTAGTAGTTATTGGTAGGTAGGTTTTTGTTTATAATTTCTTCCGTTTAAAAATACTTAGTCATTTAAATATCTAAAAATAGTCATTTAAATATATTTTAATAAGTACTTGATAAAATTAGTAGCACAGATATAAAATTGCGGTACCTACTAAAAAATCCTTGCTGTGTAAAACAATTGGAAAATGCTTATTGAAACTACGAAAATGCGGGTTGCATTAGGGTTTAATTAATTTTCACATTATCTTAAGTGCTTTGCAAACATACATTATATGAATAATCCATTAGTTAAAGCGGGCGAAGCCGCAAGAGGGTCGCTAGTTTTATATAGTCTTTTTTCGTAGTTAAAGTATTTTTTCTGTCATTTCTATTTAATAACAATTTTACTTGTATTTTATATGCATACCGTAATTAAGTTAAAGACGGTAGAGCACGGGCACAAAAAAGCTACTTTAAACGCGACAGGTTGTGGATTGGATTCTCAATCGAGGAAATGAAGTATTTAATATTTTCATTCTCCTGCTCTGGTAACAAGGCGGCGTTGAGTTTCGCCACTCAACACGCAAAGCCTCCAGAATTCGGTGAAACGGAGAAAAAGAAGTACTTTAATGGCAAACGGAGTGTGTTAACACTAGACAGGACAGGAGACAGGATACAGCGCGAAGCTTTTATAATTTAGTTTAGATTCATTTATAAAATTGAAAAACCAAAAATATAATTCATAAACTTGATTATGGATTCAATTCAGCATTTTCGATTTTCAACTTTAAAACTTCACCATAAAAATGATATAACACTAAATTTCAATTACGAGCACTTAAATGTATTGGAAACCAGGAACATTTATAAGCCTGACATGAATTTTAATTTTAATTATGGAGCCACCCTCTTCGATAAGACCAGTCGTTTATCTTACAATAAGAACAAAAAAGTTTAAAATCATTCTAAAACCCTTGTTTTGCTTTTGACAACCCAATTAATTTAAGAGTCATGGTGCTAATGATAGTGTATATTCAATTCGCTTTGTTACTAAAAGTTAGTTTTTCTATGTTCAAATATTTAATGTGGATAAAATTTTTAATTTTTTTCTTACATTTCCATTGTGTTCTAAAAAACATATATTATAATATTTTGTCAGTATTTTTTTCCTATGGGTTAAGCAATACCCTTATTTTTATATGATATGAGGGTAAGGATGTATAAGTACAAGTAAGTAGTGGACCCTACTTAATATTCTGTCATATAATACACGTTGGTTTAAATATATTGTAAATTTTTAGTAAGTTACAAAAGTTGTAGTTTGTCGAGATAGAGATGTAAATTAAAAACATCCAAAGATAATAAATAAAGGTAAAAATACTAAATTTTAATAGTCTATCGTTTAGGCTTAAGTGCTTAAGTCGTTTACATGAATGAACTTACTTAGGAAGGATTTATATCAATTTAGCCTCTATTGACATGAAATATAGGATAAATTAAGGCAAATAAAAAAAAAAGTATGAAATAGTTTTGTGAATAAGCTAGTAAACTTTAGCGACACTAAATAACTCATTTATCTATATTATAAAAAGTGATATAGGCGCGCAAAGGACGCGTAGTTATGATTGCTGTTTCTGCTTTGTCTGGCAGGATTGAAAAAATGGCAAAATTCCAACACTCGTCAGAAGAAAACATTTCTTGTTATTTATAATTGTTTGATATAATTATTAATACTAATATCTAATATTAAGATTTACTTAACTCTACATTTCATTTATATTAAATTTAAAAATATTTTAGGCCGTCGTAGCGCAGTGCGGCCACATCTGACTGCAAACGCGAGGGTAGGAGTTCAATCCACATAAAAGAGAATGGATTATTTTTATTTCAATGGTAAGGCTAACGACGTTGAGAGCCAATGGTCTAACCACCGAGGACGCAAAAGACCGTGCAAAGTAGAGTAGGTTGAGTAGGAAGGCAGACCCTGGTAAATACCGGGGATTAATGCCAGGAAGAAAAAGAAGAAGAAGAAGGTAAGGCTAACGGCATTGATTTCCGTTATTTAATTAGTATCGTAAACTCGGGAGGAAATCGGAGAAAAGAGTGTCTCAACTAACTAGGTTTTACCTTGCTATATACAAGAAAAACTGTGATGCTTGAAAAAATGTTAAATGTAGCGTCGTGTTAAATGATTCACCACTAACTCAAGCTCTACTATGTAAGGACACGTACTTATATAGAAATGACACTCGTAGTGTGCTTGTCTACAAATGTTAGCTAAGTGTGTTACTTCTACGAAATCGTTTTGATTTTTAAAGCGTGCTTAAAGAAACGCTTGGAGCTTTTTTAAATATATGTAGATATACGTACAGTATCATTCAAAAAAGAATATATTATTAGAATTTTTATTTATTTTCACGTTATATTTATATATTATACAAATAAGCATAGATTATAAAAAAAAGCAAAAACTAAAAATTTATAATTAAAATGCAGGAAAATTAAGGAAATGCTGATTAAACTTACCTTTTATTAACTTTCCAATGAGATGTAGTTCGTAGTTCAAATCTGTAACAAAGGAATATTTAAGTAACATTTATTTAGTAAACTAACAGCAAATGCATTAGTAATTTATTTCACAACTACTTCATTGTAGCGACATAAATACTCAGTGTGGCATCGCCGAGCACTTTGGGGGTCCATTGACAAATTTATGATTAACATCGTTAATGACTCTCTCTCTCTGCTTTTAGTTATTTTGGGATTTATTCCATAGTCATGATAGAAAAGTAACTTTGTATTGTATGTAAGCGTATATTTACTATTTAGGCTGTAATGGAGCAACAGCACACGGCATATGCGAGTCGGTTGTGTGTTTGATTCCCACTGGGGAAATGAATTATTTCCATTTTAAAATATGTGGACTCTTTTAGGAATTAAGAATGAAAAAATATTTACAGCTGGTAATTTTGAGAAAGTTAAAAAAACATTAGGTTTGCTCTGCCTACTCAGCTATATGCAGGATACAGCATGAAGCTAAAAAGAAATAGTGTCATTTCTTAGTCTTTTCGTCTAAGACTGATAATAAAATAATAGATAATATTATTAACAGTTCATAAATATTCCAATATCAAAGGTCAAATTCAAAATTGGATTGTTTGCTGAATTTCCTAAAAATCATAAACACCATTCTAATACATTTAAATAGACCATCTTTAAAAATAAAATAAATATATATTGGCGAGCTGTCTGTAACAGTATTAGCGAAATATCCGTGTTCATTCGTCCGTTATATTGCTCCAAAACTACTCGTGCGATCGAACTTTTTATTACTTTCCTAGCTTGAAAATATTTAAACCAACGTTTAAAGCTATCGTATATCTTATCTTTGACGAAATTTTAAAGGTTTTTTTATAGTCTTTTTTTGTCAGTTGGTGTATATTACAGTATAAATAAACATTCAATTCAAGATGAAAACACTAGTTAAGTTACAACTACTCTACTGCAGTTTTAAGTTTTAATCTCATTTTTGATTCTAATTGAACAAATAGTATCTAATTGAAAAAAAGCTTTTAATACTCTAATACTTAAGAAAAATTACACAGTAAATAAAAAGTGTTGCCTATTATTAGATTGAACTTAATAAAAAAACTTTTACCTAATAATAATAAAATAATTTTAAAATAAAATTATAATCGACAATAACTCTACTAATTTATTTTCAAAAGCATAAGAGCCAAGTTATTGTGTGCATTAATCCAATTTTGGTTATGTTCCCAAAGAAATTCCTTTACGTTACGTCGGATACTATTATCCATTGTAACTTTAGGTATTTGAAGGCACACAAACTTAGTTCTGAAATATGTTTCATTCCATTATCTCCCTATTCAATAAGTGAATCATTCCCTTTGAGCGGGTCTTGGTAAGGCTGGCTTCCGACCAAGGAAAATGTAGCTTTGTCGTTTTTATATCCACGCCGCATTCCGCACATAGCAGGGTAGGCAGAGGAAACCTGGGAACCTAGGGTGGAACTCATTGCTGTGCGCTTTTTCTCGTCACCAGAGCGAGGATAAAATATAAAAGGTTAACGCGACAGGTTGTGGGTTCAATTCCCCCTCGAGGACATGAAATATTTAATATTTTCATTTTTCTTACTGCAATAAGAAGGCAAAGCATGGCGTTAAGTTGCACCACCTAACACGCAATGCCTCCAGAATTCTGCGGTATAAAATTGCGATAATTTTAAACAATATTTTATTAATGAGCTGGCTATGAAAAGCTAAAGACATATGGAGAACGCACCTAGTTGAAATGTATAAAAACTGTATAAAAGTTGAATGAACACGTCGACTCTAACTTCCGAAGTTTCCACCGTACGACAGAATTATGAGGCAAGTTGGCTTTCAACTTTGAATGGGAGAAAACAAAATATTTATAGCTCTCGTAAATTGGAAAGCAATTGGAAGTTTTTCAACGTAAGGTCCTCGGATTTATAATTCACAGGAAGAACGCCCGCAGCAACGCCTGTAGAGATAGTTCGAGGCTATTCTGTCTACAATTTAAGCGTTTATTCTAATCATAGCCTTATATAGTCTACTTGAAATTATACATAAAATTGGAGTTATTATCTTAAGAATAATAATAAATACTAATTTCATTCTATAACAGGTTGTTTATGTTAATTGTTACGTTATTTTCAATTTTATTAAGTAAACCATAAAATAATAATGTTTCAGTAAGAAATTGGTATATATAAAACCTTGTCAGACACAATAATTATGTTGTTAGAACACTATTACAAAGTACGTAGTATAAACTAGTATGAAATGTGGCCTAACACCTCGCCACGGGGCTCTCATAAAACTGTACTTACGTTTCTGCGTCATTTCCCTGGAGTGAGGTGATAAACTAGCTCACATTTTTCAAAATATTACGACTTGTTTTCCATATAACCCGAGTCAATAAATTAAAGCTAATGTTTTAATAATTTAGAATGTCATAGAACGTCTGTCTGGGTCTCTTACAATGTTAAAATCAATTGTAACATGTCTACAAAAAAAAGTAAATAGTTTTTATTTTCAAAAACAAATCTTTACAAAACCGTAAGGAGAAATATTTAAACAAGTACCAGTCTTAGAAGATATATTCAAAGGTAAAAGGAGCTATTCACGGAACTGTTCATAGCAAAGCAAAGTGGCGCAGCTAGCGTTTTAACTGAAAACTCTTTGCTTCTTTACGGAGGCGATACGACGTACTATAGACGTACTTAATCGTGAAGTATCGTGATATTACTGAATTAAAAAGGTAAAATTATAGTAATATCAAGGGCAGTGCATTTATAATAATTCCAAAATTATAAGCCGCTAGTGTTAAGACATTTCGATCCCCACTTTCCGCTGAATTCTGGAGGCATTAAGTGTTGAGTGGCGGAACTCAACCCCGTGCTTTGCCTCGATAGCAGTGCGAAAAAGTGAAAATATTAAATATTTAATTTCTTCGAATGAAAATCGAACCCACAAATAAATAAATATTAATATTTAGCATATATTTCAAGTACTTACGCTCAATCAAATATATTCCTGGTACATTTAGAAATTAACAGTTGATTTAGTACATAATATTTTGAAATAAGTAAAGAGTTAATAAAGTAGATACTCGTATGTCGCTTTCCTACCATGAAAATGAGATACATGTAGATAAAAAAAGGGAATAAATTTACCACGAACGCACTGTTAATTAACGGCAAATAATTGCCTTACTTGTAATTACTAGAGCCGTTCTGAAACTAGTTCGATACCTAATTTGTTAAGCACAAACTTGAAAGACGTGTTCAGCAATTATTTTTAAAATGGAGTGGTTTCTATAAATAATATCTATTTTGTATTACAGTCGTATAGATAAGCTATACGAGCTATAAAATACGGCTTAGCAGGTGCACTATTTTACAGTAAGCAATCAAGCCTAGTCTATGAATTATCGAATATATTTTAAAACAATTGAATATATTTTGATATTTTTAAAAAAAATCATCGTTAAAGAAAAATATTCCATCAAAAAGTATCAATATCAAAACCAATGTAAATACAATTTAAATTAAATAAAAACACACACAAATTATTTAACCTAATATTAGCCAAGTTTTAGTAATTAAAATATTTACTTTTAAACGCGTACTTCAATCATTAAATATAAAATATCAAATTTTATTACTTACACAAAAACTAGTCTGATAAGAGATACAACCGGTCTCAATTTTACCAGTAGACTAGTGTACAAGACAATGTTAACGACAAACATTCCTTACATTGTAGAAAACATGAGTTCATTGTTCCTTTCGCATTGAACAATGCCGCCTACATTAATAAACGTATTTTTTTATTTATTTACATTTTAAATTATATTTTGTTATCTGTATAAAATTCCTTTTTTAAAATTTAGTTTAGTTTAGAATCAAATATTATTCCGGTACTATATTCAATCGATACCAATCCTGCCCCAATAAGACAAAAAAAATCACTCAATTATCTAGTTGGTTTGTTTAAAAGAAAATTATGATTTTTATAATTAAATAAAAACTAGAGATAAATTCAAGCTTTAATTTTATTACGATCAGGCACTGCATAAAATATTAAACTATTAGACCAGTACAAGACTGAGGACTGAAAGAAGGAAGACAAGAAGTACACTAAAACTACTACGTAAAAAAATATCGACTGAAATTCAGAGCTTGAATTTTATTCCGACTGGACATCAGAACTCGGCACCCATATAGATCTCCATTGGTTAGTCGGTGAAATCAAGAACGACGCATTACTCAACATTTAACTTGGCTCACTTCACATTAATGTTTATAACAGAATATACACAAACATAAGTTGCAATTTAAACATTAACTACTGCTATTCAAATACAAACGCATATCTAAATGTATATCCGCTTTGTAAAGTCCTCTCGTACGCGTTAGGGTGGCTTAGGCCCAGTAGGGGATGATCCCTAACAACAAAAGATGTTAGCAACGCATATCGATTCAGTATTCGCTACCCTTTAAACTTGCTTAATGTCTAATGAACGAATGTGCATGTTTTTAGAGTGGAAAATTGGTAATTTATCTATGTAAAGGGCTATTTTATTTTATAAAAAGAAAAAAGAAAATATAAATATAAACTAAGAAAATAAAAACTTATACATATTTAAGTAGAAAAACGTACAACCCATTTATTATGTCAGTTAACATTTTTAGATTATTATTTTACAAATTTATCTTTATGTGATTATAATTAATGATTCTTAAGGAAATACAAATATATTTATTTTTTTAGTAGGTACTGATATTACAGAAAACATAAATATCCATATATTTAAGTTTATTGGTCCACCTAGTGGTTAACGACTTTCGACTGTCAACTCGACAATTATGGGGTTCCTGGACCTGAACAGATGTCCATATAATGAGCGTATTCTATTCTAAATCAGGGTTATCAATTTACACATTTAACTGTAACTGTTTTTTTTTATAATACAAAAAATATACACATATACTTGGGACCACTATTAGGTGTTTGTACAATAAATAGAATATATTAATGGTTCTGCTTACATTGCGGCTAGATAGGTTCATCTATTACTTTTTTCGATAAATTCAAAATTAACTATTAATATTAATTTCTTTTAATCTGTACTTAATATAAATTTAGTTTTGTATCCAACCACCTTAAATATTGAGGCCAATAGATCGCTCTATTTTCGAAACAAAGCCCAATGTCTCTATATAATGCTGATAATGGGGAACGGAGTGACTTAACACTAAGTTTCCTCTAGGAAGCACACAGCGTGAAGCTATATATAATGTCAAATAAAACAAAAGATTACAGACCCAACCAGAGCAAAACACCAACAATGAGGTAGCTAGGTTATTATTCAATTGTCAAGGCCGATTCGGATGGATCTAATGATACCGTGGGCAGACACGGCCATTATATATAAAGCTGATCGAGTAAATACTAACAGTTAACTGTGAACTAACAATGGGGTTACGTGTGGTTGTGGTGTTTGCGGCGTTGTTCTGCGCCATGTGTGCGGCGGCCCCAAGCGATCGTGAGTCGATTGATTGTATCTACATATATGTCCACTTTGAATTAGGTTTATGCATGATTTTTTGAGGGTTTAGGGATACAGTCCCGCACACAACAGGCTAGGTAGAGGGAGTCTAGTGTTATGACACTCCGTTCCAAATTTTTTATTGAATTCTGAAGACATTAAATATTTAATTTCAACGAGAGGAAATAGAACTCAAAACATGTCGCGTTTACAATCACACTTTGCATGACTGGAAAATTTCACTCTGTTTTTTTGTATGCTCTATACTACTCATTTTAAAAACATATACATATACGAATGAAATACAGTGAATTTAAATGTTAAATATAATATTTTATAATAATAGCTGCTTTACAGAATACAAAGAAACCAATCCCAATATAAGATATACAAACTTAGAATGCACAAACTAAACAAGGAAAAACAATATGCAACTATTATAGCAGATTATCATATACTACATAATAAACTATGCAATATAAATACCTAAGTTTGTATAGAAAACATGGTAATACAAATATTTACCCATGGATGCATGAAGAGTCATTCAAGTGGTTGGTCCAGCTCGCTCTAAACCCCAGTCTGTCGATGGTCGTGCATATTTGATAACTGGTTTATATATCATTCCTTAGATAGCGAGATGCTGAGATAATATACATGATTGTAGACCGGTAGGCGCTCCATTGATGAAAGTAAAAAGTTGAAACGAATATAGTTATTGTCACTTTATTTTATTTTTATCTCGTTTATTTAGTTCATTAGTGTTTGGTTTTTTTAAAATATATGTAAATAATTATTTATTATTAGTAGATATAAGTACTTAATGTACGTTCTAGGTCATAGAATTGTCGGTTTTTCTATAGCCATATCCCTCGACGGGCTGGATGTACTGGCTTCAAGCAAAAGATGTAACTGATACTGTGCTTTAATTTTATATATAAAATTTCCTGAATATCTTTCAATATCATTTAAGATTTACTTATACTGGAACGCGATATGATTTCCCGATTAAACACAATGAGAAAATAGTGTATTGTATTTAAAAATGCTAAAATAAAATTACAATTAATTTTCTAATTTAAAATATTCTATACACGTTCAAGTTAAATTCACAATGAAAAGTAGGCAATTCATCTCAAGAACTTTATCGACTCGTTACTCATTCAGGCCCGAAGATTTATACCAACTTTCTAGGGAAATAATTTCGTATATTCATTTGAATACGTGCGATGTTTGGAAATTGTTTTTTCCTTTTATAAGTTTACTTTTATAAAAAAAATATATTTAATTTAAGATGTAATTATTGTAAGTTAGTAAGTTTATGTCAAATTAAACGTAAAAAAATATATTATAACAGATTAAAAATATATTGAACAAAACATCTATCTGATATTACCACAGATAAGATACAAACATTCCAAAAAAGGTTAAACATACTTTGCACTTTTGCATGCCCGACTTCACGATAAAGCTATCGATGCCAAACTTTCTATCCTCGGAAGGGACTTACCTCAGGGCAGATCCAACGAAAGATTTAAAATAAATTAAGCGAATTTACACCTTATATTTCTGCAAATAAAGCTCAAGAAAAATTCAGAGCCGAAAAAGCCAAAACTCAAAGGTCTAACGCGTTATAAATAACCCGGCTGGTCCTTTATGTTTTCGGAGGAAAACAATCGAAGTGTTATTTTAAACAACGACTGCGGTAATGAGAATTTTATTTTGCAAGGAAATAATATTTATATAAACGACGTAAAATTAGTATTTTTTTTTTAAATTTAAATTAAGCTTCAATTTTATTTTACAAGGATAAAATTGAAGCTTTCAAAATTTGTTATATTTTTAGCGCTTATACTATATTTTCAATTATATATTCCTAGAAATGTAAATTTATTGTCTCTATCACATACACTGAATTAGACAGAGATAACAAAAACATAAAACAAGAGGATTGGAACCAGTTTGTGCCTCGCCTGACCGTCATGTAATCGATCCAACTAATGCGTTGGGTTTTTTACCTACAAAACAGATTTTTTGAGTTTCGTTTAAAAATAATTAAAGCAGGTAGCGTTCTAACCGTTGATTACCGAGATTAATGGTTAGCTGGAGTTAAGTATCAGATGTTGAACGAGATATTTTTTTATCGTAGCATTCTTATGTTTCCATAATAATTTAAACGTAAATAAAAAGAATAATACTTTCGTAAAATCAGCTCAAATTTAAGCTTTTGTAATGAAATATGTAAAATAATATTTGAATAATGAACTCGTGTCTGAGTATCATTATTCACACAAGGTTCCCGGGAACCTAGTGGGGAGATACTCTGCGTTCTGCCTACCTGCTGTGTGCGGGATACAACGTGAAGCTACAAAATACAACAATTATACAAATATAACGAAATAAGATTAGTTTTTTAATTCAAGTCATCGCCATATTCACCACAATCCGCCAAATTTTTTAAACTATGCTTATGTGCGGAATTGCAAATACATTTAATGTAAACTTTTCCTCGAGTGAGGACCGAACACATAATTGTCCTATTTTCTACCAGATTTTCTATCACTGCGCCATGACGGCGTATATTTTTTAAATGTTGAATAAAATTACATTAAAATAGATTCTCATTAAAACATAAAATATCGCCATATTTTATTTTTTACGAGAATCTATATATGCATCCATTTTTATAAAAACTATAAGATATTCTTAATGATTGGTTCTAGAGGTAGTGTAACCGCATTTTAAATTAACAGGTTCAGGTAGTTTTTATAGGTTTCTCATAATTTACTGAACCCACATAATAATGACTTACCATTCACGCGAAGGTCCTATATTTTAAGATGAAAAAATATCCCTCCTTATTATTATAAAAGTCGATTATGAATTTAAAATGTCATTTTAATTTTATTTCTTTTTTCAAATTTGACAGCTTAAAACTTAAAATCAAATTAAAATTTTCTTTATGATGTAATTATTGCATACTTTTTTACACTGCATATTTATTAACCAATATATTTTCCTTCCTTATTTAATATTCTATATTTAAAGCTTAAATATTATTTGATTTTTTTAACAAACCAATAAACTTCATTTTTTATTATAATATTTTATGTTGCCTAAATACAGATCAAACACGAACAACTATTGATACTAGCAACACTGTAACCACTGACTTAGTGCACCCGTCACACGCACTGTGTCTGGAACTCTACAGAATGGAGACCGAGCTAGTAGACTGTAGACAAGCAACAAACAAACTTAATCCGATATTCATATACATACATATTAGAGAAGTCCACTCTAACTTATACACTTCCAAATTTCAACCAAAACTAAGAGTATATTCTACTTTGGGGGTGTTTGTGGTAAATCAGTAGAGTGGTAATTAATTTAGCTGAGAATAGATTCTTTTACTTCACAGTTTCCTTCAATTTTAAATTTAGCAAAAAAAAAATCAAAGAGTTGCAATCTCAACTAGAAGAAAACAGTTTTCTAGATGCTTTGTATTTGATATACGACATATATTTAAGGGATAATAGAAAAACTACAGCTTCACGCTAAATGTAGAAGGGTAGGTAGAGGGAACCTAGTGATAAGACACTCCGCTCCCCCCTTAACTCCATGAATAACTACCACCAAAAATAAAATAGAAAATTGCGTAGCCATATTATTCACAAGCACCTTATTAAATCTATTGTATTAGTTAGAGGTTAATAAATTCCGACATAACTCCTCATAACAAGATATGAAGTTGAAGTCAATCCCAATATGTACAGAAAGGAGGAACAAATTAAGACTTTAAGAGAACTTTAGGAGTAATCTATTCAAAATTCATCAGAGTCTTGTTAACAGTGATTAAGGATGCCAGGCACCTCTTAGGACCTAGCCACGTCAAAGACTTAGATGATTGCTTAATTAATGAGGTTCTCTGTTTGATACAATTCAGTGGAAACTTAAGGAAGCTCCTCGATAAACTCTCGCTTTGCGATATTGGATATATTTGATAGTTTACTTATGTTGTATTGGAGTGGTTTCTTAGTGTATTAATAATATTTAGTAAGTGAAATAAATATTAAAAGAAGAAATTGATAATTTCATTTTAAAAAGGCCATTAAGTAAATTGTAATGAAATTTTACAGGTTTTTACATTTTAAGGAGTATTAGTGTTAAAAAAGGAAAGGAATAATGCAATTTAATAAACGTAACATGTATTATAATAAATACAAAAAGATATTTGATAGGCTCTACTCCATACTAGCTTTTAGACAATAATAAATTATCCACACCGAATTAAAGGAAAATTAATTTACTACATATAGTTTGTATACAAATTATTCAAATCTCGAAACTAATGGGATATCCATTGAAATTGAGTTCCGTAAAGTAATTTTGTACAAATGGCGCAACCAAGCGTCGCATTACATTTCGGATACTTGTACCTACATACAAACGAGTACGGAAAGCCTAGGTTTCAAAGGAAATTAGTAGGGTTCGCTACGGGAGAGTGGTTCTAAGGGACGGATCGTGGAATGTTCCGATGAATATTCAGGAATTATATATGGTCAAATTATTTACATATTGATCTCATTCAGCCATTTTTCATAATAATGATAAGATCTGTTTATTTAGATTAGAAAAAAACATTGAGTTTTTTTATATACCGACTATATATATTTTTTAGCTTTACGCTGTATCCTGCAGAGAAAACCTGGGAACCTAATGTTAAGATATTTCTGTTCCCCACTTTCCACCGAATTATGGAGGCATTCCGTGTTGAGCAGTGGAACTCAACACCGCAAATTAATTTATATTACCAAATATATCTGTAATCATATCAGTGTAAGAATATTACATAAGTCAACCGCTTTTAAGCGAAAAAAAGCTTATTTTCACACAACAAATAATAATTTACTTAAATGTTGTATTAAAACGGACAGCACACCAATATATGAAAGTTACTTTAATTCTGCAGAGCTATAAATTGGGAAAATTTTAATCCGTTTATCTGCCTGCCCCATTCTGCCCTTTGTCCAGGGCCAAACAAGAATCGCGGGGATTAGGACCGAAATGGCCGTATGTTGAAGATTTAAAAGACCTATGGATCGGGATAATGTTTGAAATGTGTTAATGGATTATATACGCATAAGTTTATAGCTTTCCATTATAATATTACTCGCTCATTAATCTATAGGCGCGTGTTTTTGTATAACACAAAATTTTCATTTTTCTGCTTCACAATGTATTCCGAAGGTGGCAGATAAAGGGAGTCTAGTGTTAAGACACTCCGCTACCCCACTTTCCGCTTAATTCTGGGAGCAGTGCGTGTTGAGTGGCGGAACTTAACGCCTCACTGCATAATAATTATTTACACACTAAAATATATTCTAACTACTACTAAGAAAATATAGCCTTATATATGAATAAAAAATAAATAGACATTTTTTCACATAATAATTCAAACAGCTTGATATTTAATTACGGCTTTAAAACAAAAAACATATATTTGAAAAACTATGAGTTTTACTAGTCATAATTATGTAAGTATATGTGCTAGGGGGCTGTGGTTATCCAAGCGGAACTGGAGAACCCTCGCTTAAGCTGATGAGGGTTGGGAGCAGCTGCTTATAGGGTTATGTAATGTGGTGTTTTAGTAAATATCACGATTAGAGATAAATTGTGCCTAGGACTGGAAGGGGTCTCAACGAGATTATACAAGTGCTAATGTATACTGCGCTAGGAAAAGAGTAACGGCTTGTTTTATATAGTAGAAACTCCAGCCCTATACTACTATACCATGTAATCTTTCGTACTCGTATATGGAAAACAGAATCTCTTAATAATTTCTTAACATTAATGGTTTTTCGTAGATAGATACATATATCTTTCAATTTATATATTTGTTGTTTTTAATAAACACATATTATTATGTACAACATATACGCAAAGCCCACTGCTTTTATATATTCACTTATCCGGATTTCAATCGCGTCACCGACAACAATTAATCCGGTTAATCGAATTTCTACTGTATTCATGACATCAGCTAAATTGGATTAATATACAGTTTTTTTTAAACTAACGAGAAAATCATAAACGTATAACAAATTTTAAAAAAATTGCCAAAACAAACGAGCTAGTTGAGTTAGCTAACAATATCCACAGTAGATTGCCCTGTCGCGTCGAAATATTAGTTGACTCGTGGTCTCACATCACATATTAGGCATACCAAATAAGTGCATGCAATTACACTGGGGACGCTAATGAACTCAAACAAAAATAGATCTTTCCCACCAAACAATAGAGGTTATATTTGATTGTTTTGTAATGTATTGTGATATCGGCTACACGGAGTCATGGTTGCAATTAACGCGGTGAATGTGTTGTTTGGTCGTTACCGTGTCTATACGGCTCGTCCGCACTTTGTAAATACTGTGCCCGTGCCCAGTGCCCAATGCCCGTGCCCAGTGCCCAGTGCCCGTCCCTTCGTCCTTCAGTGGACTTAGGTTGTCGTGATAAATGAATAGTTATTAAGCAATTTTGTGTACTTTGTGTGTGGATGGGGTGTTGTTATATGTTTCTGTCTCTAATTATTTACTTTTATTAAAAAAAAACAGTTTTACGCTGTACCCCGCGTACAGGAGGGTAGACAGATGGAACCTAATGTTAAGACACTCCGTTCTCCATTTTTATTTATTTGAATTCAAAGCTACAAAGAGATATTGATGATATTATAAAGAGACATTCAATTATAGATCTTCACCCACTTCGATAGCAATATTGTATAAGAATACAGATATTCTTACGAAGTAGAAAAGTATCTGATACATAAAGCTATAATGCTAATACACAAAGTTTAACAAAAAGTAACATTATCGTTGAAAAATATTCTTCGACCTATTGATATTCTTAACGTTCTTACAAATATGAATCTCTCAATTCCAACGGTTAGCATTAACATAAAAGTTTATTGCATTTGTGCGTGAGAACTTAGAACACGCACTAGCTATGCTTTACGATAATATTTCGTAAGATAATTGCGGACGATCTCGTATGCTTGTAAGCAATCGATGTCACGGAAGTTTATTTCTTTATTAGGTATTTATTAGTGATATTCTGTTAGAGTCGTCGTGAGGCAGCGGCACAAGGGTGTGATTGTAATGCGACGGTCGTGGGTTCGATCCCCACTCGAGGAAGTGAAATATTTATTTACGTTTATATTTCCATTTCTTCGCTCTGGTGTCGAGGCAAAACGCGGCGTTGAGTTCTTGCCACTCAACACGCAAAACCTGTTGTGTCTTAACACCAGGTTCCCTCTGCCTACCCTGCTGTGTGCGGAATACAGCGTGAAGCTGATTTATATTCTGTTAGAAATGTGTATATTTCACATTGATACTGTACTCATCTATATATAAAAGGACTTATCCTCACTGACTGAGGTAAGACACACGCACAGCCGTAACCGCTGATGGTAGAAACGTTAAATTTGGACAGATGTTTACTTTCGTAATCTGGATTGGAAGGATTTTGAAAAATTTAAACTCTAAAAGGGTGAAATAGGGGTTCAAAGTTTGTATGGAAAAAAATTTAAATCGACACCGATTTTTATAAAATTTGAAATTTAGATTTTTAAAAGTATTTAATTGAACACGTGTTTCATCGTTTTCTAGAATTCACCCCCTAAGGGTGCAAATAAGGGGTTGAAAGTTTGTATGGAAAATCTTTAAATCGCCACTGATTTTTATAAAATTTGAAATTTAGACTCTTAAAAATATTTCATTGAAGACATGTTTCATGGGTTATTAAAATTCACTCCTGAATACGCAAGCGAAGCTGCGCGCGTCCGCTAGTATAGTATATACCGCATAGCTGCCAATAACCGGAAAGAGAAAAAAAGGGGAGAAAACGTCCTAGTATTAAATATAGCATAGTGATTCGTAACTCCTCTTACTGATAAATAAAAGCAAGTTTCAAATAACATAAAATATTTATACAATTTCTAACAGGCACGTTAGATTAAATATATGAAAAGAACCTCAAACCAATTATGAAAAAACGTATAAATGCAGATATCGTGAAAAGATACTTTAATAACTGTACAAGTCCATACATACATACGTACATAAATATCTGCATCAAACGCTATTTTAATTAATCGAAGTGGGCGAAATATTATTAAAAACCGATGTTCAACCGTTTCACAGTCAGTGACTGTGCAATATTCGATTTCAATGATCGCCACCAGACAAACCCCTTGTAATCAAATGCTAGACAATCCCCCAACGTAGTTTTAATTTAAAATCCATTTACAAATAAAATTCCAGCTCTGGTGGGAGCACTCTCTTGATAGTGGAAAAAATTTATGACATTTTTATGTAGTAATACTTATTCTATGTTTGGCTGAGATTATTCACGGTATGGAAGAAAACGATGTTTGGGATGACGGTACATTTTTTTTCTAAAATGATTACTAGGAAAGCTAAGATACTCTTGTGGGTATGTAATAACTTAATATAAAAAATCTATTTGTCATACTTGGCCATTACTGAGGCCAGACGCGGAGCAGGGTCACAAGAGTGTGACTGTTAGCTCTTGTAGTGACTAGTGTGGGTTCGATCCCCACTCTAGCAAAAATTCAATATTTATTTAAATAGATATTTTCATTTCTTCGCTGTGGTGTAGAGGCAAAGCAATGCCTCCGAATTTCGGCGGAAAATGAGGATCGAAGTGTAACAGTAGGTTCCCTAACCTACCCGCTGCGTGCGGGATACAGCGTGAAGCTGATTATTTCTAAATTACCTATAAATATACATAAATTAATTTCTTTCAAATTATATAAACAATAATAATAACATGAAAGCTTTAATTCTTGACCTTTAATTGTTGATAAATAATTTATAATGGAAATCATAGAGGGATATGGACGAGGGTCACGCATAATTACGTTTATTTTGCTTTCCCCACTCTCCGTTACGTGAGAAATAACGATATAGCGAATTAATGCCGGCCATTATATTTTTATTGCGAGTTTTATTTGAGTGCTGATATAAAATTTTCTATCAATTCTATACTACGTGGATTCGAATGTAGGTAACTTCATGATAATAAACTTTATACGAATATATAATTGACTATATTTTTTCAAAAATTATTCTATAGCTTAAAATAAAAATTGAAAAATATGTATCAAATCACCTTTTTGAACTTACAAAAAATATAATTGATCAAATTTTTATATTTTATGCGGGAAACATATAATGATTTTCATTGAGTGGTAGCGAAACCCAATTAAAAAATAGTTTTTTTCAGCTTCAGCATATAGCAGGGTATGAAATGCTAACCACCAACTATCGTGTTTAGACAGACCAATATATTAATATCAGTGACTAATGTAATATTTAAAAAAAAAATTAATCAGCTTCACGCTGTATCCCGCACACAGCAGGGTAGGCAGAGGGAACCTGGTGTTAAGACACTCCGTTCCCCACTTTCTGCCGAATTCTGGAGGCATTGCGTGTTGAGTGGCAGAACTCAACGCCTCGCTTTGCCTCGACAACAGAGCGAAGAAATGGAAATATAAATGTTAATAAATATTTCACTTCCTCGAGTGGGGATCGAACCCACAACCCACCCTTCTGCCGCTGCGCCACGACAGCCGACAGCCAATATAAGAAAAAAAAGAGGCTGATTTCTCTAATATATAATATTAAAATAATATTTATTTTCTAATAATAAAGATATTGTATTAAAAAATCTTTTATTTACATAAATATTGAACGAAGAAGTCGTATCTCACATTCTACAAATAAAACGATAACTCGTCAACCACAATCCAAGTTTAATCTGTTGCGATTGCTTTTCGTTTTGTTCGCGAGATTATCGAGCTGAGATGATCAATCAATGGAATACAAAAACTTTGTGGTACAATGTCGACAGTTTGTTCTTATTTGTATTACTATAAATATGGGTTATAGAAGTCTTTTTTTCGGTTTAGATGAAATATCAAATAATGCATATAGCAGGGTAGGTAGAGTTTTAAAACACTCCGTTCCAAATTCACCGTATAATTTTAATACATTGCGCCTTGAGTGGCGGAACTCAACGCTGCGTTTAGTCTTAATATCGGAGCGAGGAACTCTTTCTCTTCGTTTTTTATGTGGTTATTGGTAGAGATGGTATTGATTACCATTGTAACCATTCAATGTTTTGCTTCCACTTTTGTACGTACTTGTTAATTCAACGGACAATTTAGTCTTAAAGCAGGAAACAAACTTGCAACCATAGAGCATACAAAAAGGGTATAACTTATGTATGTTGGTATAAATATATTACTAGTTCATCTAGAGTAGGTCATTATTCTTTATATAATACCTAATAAACCCCCTTCTACATAAGATATGTCCCGCTCTGCTCTCGTTAGCTAATGTTTGAATAGTTTTTCACATGCAATTACTGGCACGTGCAAGTTCAACAGGATCTTTAGTCACGCTGTCAACGTCAAAGCGATGGTGGGTAGACTACCACCATTTACAATTGAACATGGTGAAGCATTATATGCCATACGTTTTCTAACCAATAAATTCTAACATGATTTTCATAAACGTGCAGAAATTTCAAAGCTATTTCATTTCATAACTTTCCACGGAAGTTTTCGAACTAGCTAAAGTAGTTTGGCATACAAATTTTGTGTTTTTAACCTATTTTGCTTATAGCTTTCGATGTTAGTTAGAGGTTATGTCGAGCGTGTATAGAAATGAACTATGAATAAGTGCTTTGATTTTCGGGATTAAATAAATTCAGTGGAATTATT
Organism: Heliconius numata; assembly: GCA_016802625.1. Lineage (NCBI taxonomy): Eukaryota > Metazoa > Arthropoda > Insecta > Lepidoptera > Nymphalidae > Heliconius > Heliconius numata. Next base: position 2,712,649 of record JAEBDU010013194.1, read on the forward strand.
TTTATGGATATGTTAAGTACGCTTTAGAAGCTAGCGTTTTAAGCATTTCACAAATCAATAAATTGAAATTTACGAAGTAAGGTAGTGGTTATTCACTTCGTTCTACGCTGTCCGCCTGTATAAATAGAATAAGGTACATATTAGATTGCAAAACTTAATTTTGCTCTCTGCCAAAGGAGTTCAAGTAATTGTTTAATATTTTAACAAAATATAGTAAACACGAGTGGAATTTGAACCGGTAATATCGCCTTTAATTGCGCGACATATAGCTTAACAAAGCGTCAAGTATACGTATGCGTTAGTTCTATAGTAAAATAAATTAATGACATTGTGTGGCTTCACATGAGTGAAGTGAGCTTTTATTTAGCTTGTTACTTTCAGTTTTTCCTCGGATGACAACTAAAATAAGTGTAGAATAAACCCACATAAACACGTCTAAATAAAATACTCTTATACTTAAATACGTGTTAGGGGAACAAGATAATCTTTTCACATCTATCTCTCTTTATTACGCAGTAAGTAGAGAAAATTTTAAATTAATTGTGAAGTCACTTCGTTCTCCATTTTCCACTTATTTTATGTAAATAGAAGTTAGTAAAATAATCAATGTATTCTGGTAGTTGAACACCGATCCCATTTTATTTTCATAGGAAGTAGCTACAAACGCAATTATTCACCAAAAGGTATTAGAGCAATCTAGCCTCCGCCGGGAGGAATTATGCAATTTGTGTTAAATAATAAATTGTATTAACCGTATCAAGTTTTCATGCTTAGGTTAAATTTTATCCAATTTCTTTCATATTTTTCCAACATAATTATTATTAAATTAAAATAATTAAAAGAAATCTTCTTAGCGACTTATTTAATTACAATTGACACTATTATTTTTTTATCTAAATATCTAATCTACTTGGGAACTCAATAAGTTAGTTAAAACCACACAGAAGCGTAAATTCCTCTCAAACACTAATAAAAAGTGCAACAGCATAAAGAGAAATATAAAAGAAAAACAACTCAATCCAATTTGTGGGAATCGAGAACGTTGGCGCAAGTACCCACACCGCGAATGAATCACAAAATCGATGTTTGTAGCGTGTAAACAATCTCTAAGTGTAAGTTCAATGTGGTTGCCGTCTAAAGGTCATCTAAATACATATTTTGTAAAGCAATATATATATATAAACATACATTTTTCAAGGGTGAAGGTTTTGGAGGCGTGGTGCTCTATAGCACTATTCAAAGCTCATAGTCATCAGTTTCATAGTGTATCCCACAAACAGTTGGGTAGGCAGAGGAATCCTAGTGATAAGACACTCCGTTCCCCATATAACGATAAAAATCTTTTAAAAATATACGTAAATAACTAAGTAAATTTCACTTATTCAGTTAAGTTAAGAAAATATATCAAGTCCAAATATTAGATTTCGCATAAATTACCTCAAAATTAAATTATCCAATCGATATAGTCTGTAAACAACATTAGTCGACTAAAGTACTTTCACCGGCTAATGGTCACGTATTTCCCGATTAACATTTTAAGCGAGGAAATGAGTGAAATATGAAGACAGGTGTTATTAACGACTCTGTGTAGATAACAAATATAAAAGTGGTTTTTGGCAAGAGAACTAATTACCTATATTACTTAAGTAATTTAAATAAAATGAAAGCTATTGTAAGGTAATTTATAAATTGTTCTCAAATCTGCGATCGATCTTGAGACGTCGTTTTCATTCATGATACATAATTAATGAATGAGAACAGCATATCAAGATCTATCTTAGACTTGAAAGCAGTTTATAAATACAGGCCGAAGTTATAATTCATATAAATAACTTCATTTACAAGTTTACACATAAAATGACTATTAATTTCAACTTAGTAGGAATAGAACTGGCGCTTTTAGTCACTCTTAACTTATGAGCTACGTGACCTTTACACCAGGATGAATATTTTTATATTTTAATCAATTTATAAAGCACAAGGGAAAATAAAAAAAAATGCAATGCATATTTTTGTCTATAGTAATAAAACTTTAACACCCTATGCTATGTGGATCTACACGGAGTATAAAAGTTAACGTACGTACGTACAAGGCCATAATTTTCATGGAAGTCGTAAAAAGACGCGCTCCGCCATGTTGGCTATGTTTTGGCGGGAACGCTTCAGTGTTATGTTTCTTTTGGGGTTAAAGTTTTTGGTTGGCGTAAAACAAAATGCTTAAAAGCTCGACTCGTTAAGGGGTCATTTTACTTAATGGTAGTCTATTTTTCAAGAATTATAGTCTATTTTTAATAATATTATTTTTTTTACACGAATAGTGTTTAGAAACTGAATTGCCGATTAGTGATTGACGCTATCAAATTGAAATATGTGCCTATTATTTCATTTAATAAACATAAAGTTTGTTTTAAAATGTCATCGACACAAATTTTTCATCTCTCTAGTTTAGTTATATACTTTTTAATTATGTAAAATCTTAATTGAAGCGGAGAGAGATTGGAAAAATCTTTCACTATGTTCTCTCTACAAATTGCTTTGACCATATAATTATTTATAATGAATTCTTTTTAAAAAGTTATTTCAAGTTAGTGATACTGTTTAAATTAAAAAAACTTAAATATAATATACGTTCTACTAAAGCTATATTTGGAGAAAAGTATAGAAAATCTGAACAATATTTATAATACGCCACTTCCCTCCCAAAGCTCCAATTTGTAGAAACTAAGTAAATCTGGTAAGTTACACATCTACTTAGTGAAGTTATCGCATCAACGCCGTTTTGGGTAATATTAAATCTGGAACCTTACAGCTCGCATACAAATGTCGGTTTGTATTTCTTATCTTAAGCCTTTAAGAATTATATAAATTGAAAATGGTTTTTGTTTCAAATATATCTTATAGCTAATTTGTTAATCTTATTCAATTTGAACTACAAGAATAATATGTTAGCTATAAGTTAATATTGTAGTCTTAATTTAGTTAATTATTATTGTTGAAAGTAGATTTTTTTTTAAAGCTTTTTTGTTATTAACAACATTGCCAGCAAAATTACTAAAGCCATTCAACGATTACTCCTGAAGTACCAAATCTCTAGTGAGATTTAAACTTTGATTAAATTTTTTATCGCCTCAAATCCATTTACTGGCAACGCGTGGAAGTGTCACTAATCAACCTCCCAGACTCTATTATAATAAGGATTGAGGCTCCATTAATATTCCCCGCAGAAATTATTCAAATGACATTTTCAAATATAGTAAAGTGATGGGGTGGACCGACGACGTGTTAGACGAGTGTCATCTGACGTGCTACGTTATTGCTACATAAAACAATTCATGTTTAAATTATCTGTGATGGACACGGAGAAGACTTTTAGTGACAAGTATTCTTCTGTTCTGTTGTTAGGACTTCCACTTCAATTTCACGTTGAATTGAGAATGGAGGAAGAAGAATGTACCTATAAGAGAATGCATGTTAAAAAAGATCTAGTTTCAATTCTGCCTAAAGGTATAAAATAAAATAAAAACAATATTTGTCAATAGGTATATGCGTAACTATGCGTAGGTTAAAAATCAGTGGTAACAGTAAAGAACAAACGGAACTCTGCACACGTTCCTTTTCTTGTGCTACGAAAATGAAATCGCAGTATGGGTTCTGTTTTTTTGTTAAGCTACGGGAATTGCAATTTGTGTTTTGAATTCCCATGTTCTTCCAGACTTTCCTATTCTTCTATTAGTGTAGGTTAAATATTTGAGTAAAAATAACCAACAGAAACAGCCTTATGCCCCTCTCTTAAATTGCAAAACTAAGTATAATAATATAATTACATAATTAATATAAATAATTAAATGAATTGAAAGCAAAATTATAACAGAATTCCACTGTGAACGAACACAACCAAATTAATTGAGTTATAAGCCGTAGGTATAAATTCTTAACGCCATACATTGCGCGCATGTCGGTAGTCGGTACATGGCATCTCGACCGCAAACGTTTTCAGTGTTTTTACTGTAAAATGGTATAAATTTTATATATAATTCGAGGATAATTGAATTTTGTCAATAAAATATTGCAAAAGGGATTTTCGCAATGAGATGTCCGATTGTACCTAATTACGTTTCTTTTGTCGAACTAACATGGTTACGATAATTATTACTTTCAGAGTTACTACGTTACTAATCATCTTTCTACTTACAATTAGTTAAATAGATGGAATTTGGAGAATAGCTGTATGTAATTTCATTCTTCTGCCTACTTTTTAAAGTGAAGGAGATGCGTGAATTAAAAATAATCAAATATTCTTAAGTGTTATGGCAAAACGGATACTAATTCCGAGTCCCCCAAGTCTAACAAAGTGTTGTCATTCTGTCATTTGAGTGAATCACGCTAACTTTCGTTAACTTTATAGGGGATAAGCTCAATATAAAAATCAAGATACTTGAAAGATAATTTAGTATAATTTTACAATTAAACCATTATTGTTAATGTTGCTGTAGATTATTTAATTTTATAAGATTTAAGTTAAGAAAAAAACTAATACACGCTTAAATTTATTAAAAAGTGACATGATGTACACATAAAGACCGCTCACAACTCTGAGATCGATCTTGAGATGTCGTTTTTTTCATTCATAGATTATAAAAGTGTGAATGAAAATGACATCTCAAGATCGATTTCCGAGTTGAGAACGATTTATAAATACAGGCCTTAGTGTTAAATATAAATATATTTTGTTTGTGGTTGTTGAATAAAAAAACTCTAATATTAAATGATAAATTAAATAATAACTCATGATTTCCCATTTTGCTCCAAAATTATTATATTTGATTTTTTTATATGTAAACATATACTTTTATTTTCAATATTTAGTTTAGAAAAATAAGATTACCAATAGTAGAGTGAATATTAATGTAAAATAGTGTAAATCCAGAATGTCACGCGTACACTGTTACTATATAGCCCACTATACTGGCAATATGCAAATTTATACAAATCTGTGAATTTGTTGTGGGATCCGATGCCGCGTGAATGGAATCTCTCATGTCCACTAACCGTTTACTTAATTGTGATTTAATTATAATAATATTTTGTATATAATATTACAGTAGACTGTTGTATTATTTTCAAACAGTAAATGTTTTTGCCGTATATTTAACGACAATACATACAAATATCAGAAATATAAAATGGCAAATCGTATATTTTATAAATAAGTAGGAACCTAAATAAAACAAGTCTATTTCAAATAAAAAAATCCATTGAAATTCAAAACTATACAAACTATTCAATGTATTCCTGAACAACCCTAAAAGAGGACTGATAGGTCAAAAACAAAATTAGATGGGTCCAAAAAGCCCAGATCAATAGTGAATGCATGCGGTATGGTACGGTGTACTAAGGGTAGTACGTGCAAGGGTCCTCCCCTCTGAGTCATAAAGAGGGTGGCGGCTCCCTCTCACTTTTGAGGGTTTGGTCGATATACCTCTCTTTTGTTTTCGCACTTTCAACTTACTATGTCTCGTTCCGACTTCATTTTTGGATAGCCAACTTTTTTCTTGGTCATACTAAATAATTAATGCTACTTTATTATGTGCCTAATTATTTATTCCCTATGAATACATTTATATATTTCTATTCGTCAAGATTTTTTATTATTATTTTGTTATTTATGCTTCAAATTTTTGCTGGAGAAAAGATTTCACGATTTTAAAAATATACACAACAATTTCAATCTTCTTCAATTTCAATTAGGGGTAGTCTTTATAATTTCAAACACTAAATAATAACTTTAATACCTAGTTGGCCTATTTAGTATTATCTATATAATTATTTATAATTTTATTTTTTTGCAATAAATATAGTTTTATTTACTTTGTAATATGTTTTATGAATATGCATGCATACTTTTTAAATAAGGGTCACTTTAATAAATGTTCTACTATAATCCACCCCCGAAATTCCGTGGCTTCGGTCATTGAACCATAGGGTGCATTTTTATGATCAATGAACAATTGCATGATAAATACCATTTGTACGAAATATACCTATATTTAAGACATTATATTTTTTACCATTTATTATTGAACTTAATTTGTATGAAATCACATTTGTCACCACACAGTAGTAGATATGTATCACTAAACAAATGATGTTAATACCAAATGACTAATACCTTTCAAACTACTATTAAAACGCTCAAATATATACAAATAAAAATATTACAACAGATAGCACTTTATTTCACATAATACATGGTTTATCCTGTGCATAATAAACAACACGTCATTGCTCTACATAGTTCTGTGCATAAAATACAAGGACTCCAAAAAACAACAGCTAGTAGAAACAACAACATATCTCTTAATTGTTTATATAACTGAATAATACTCAGAATGTGTGGATAAAGCCAAGGGCATTTATCGTAAAGGCATAAGAAGGGCTTCTTTCTAAGTGAGCTCATGTAAAGGCTGCATCCAAAATCGAGACGTTCACGGCGACGCACCTGCCTCTTCGTCTTCAAAATTCGCTTTTTAGGATCCTTGGCATTTATGTTCAATAAAAATTTGGTTATAGCGAAACTTTCTAGTACACGTTTAAGTTTTTTCATTGTTTTCATAGCCAGACATCTAAGACGTACTCGTCTAATGGTACCCGCTACACCGCTGTCACTTATGGCGATATTTAGATTGCGTGCAATCAGCTCTGGATTCCGCTTCATATCTTTAAGACTACGCACGGCCTGTCTCGGATTGGACGCAACTCTGACAACTCCACGTAATATGTCCGAACAAGCGGTAATACCCAATTTACTAATGTCGATCAATGATTCCGCGAATAAAATTACATCACTTGATCTTTTATTAATTTGTTTCTCTCTTTCCTTGTCTATTTCTTTACGTTTGCGTCTGCGAATCTCGTCTTCTTTACGTTGTTGCTTAAGGCGTGCCTTGACTTGTTTAGATTCTTGTTTTTGTTTTTTGGATTTGAGTTTATTAATTTCTTTATCTGCCAGTTCTTGGCAAAGACACGTTATTTGATCTGGGTCCGCTGGAATCCCTTTCATAACAGCAGATTCACGATTGCAAATTGGACTTCCGCACACGCAAGGTTTCCAAAGACTTTTTTTATTTTGAGGTGGTAATACACTTGTATTCTTTTCCGCACATATTAAGCTTCCACAAACACATGGTTGAGGTTTATTATGTCTTTGCTTTGATGAAATATGTTTATTCTTTTTAGACATACATATACAGCATCGACAAGACTCCCCGTGTTTTTTACTTTTTGATTCCTTATGTTTTTTATTTACACTGAGACTTGCAAAATTACCCATAACATCATCTTTATTTATTATATTATAATTATCCGAATTTAATAACATTTCGAATGCAGGTTTGTGCGTATTTTGGTTGTCAGAAACTTTGCAAAAATTTTTACATCTAAAAATACGTTTTAATTTATCAATAGGCGATTCACTACGTTTACGCTGTTTTCTTTTAGTGTCAGAATAATCACCCGCTCCTTTTCGTACCTCTTCTGTGTTTATTAATCTACCACAAGAACGGCAACGTTTCTTTACTCGAGATTTAGTGTGATTTGATTTGACATGTTTTTTAATTCTTTTCTTTCTGTCTAAAAAATCAACCTGTGATACAACAAGAGGATCTAAAAAACGTACGTTCAGCCTGGGTGATGACAAGTTATTTCGGTTAACCTCATCTTCCATTTTATTTTGGCAAAATAAACACAAAGCTTTCCCTGTTTTATCATCTTTAGTCTGTTCTCGAAAAAAATCACTTTTAGTATTGATTTGATTCGCATTTTTTTTAGTCCTTAGTGTAGAGCTTAAATTTTTGTCAACATCGTTATATGTAGAATATTTTGCACTTAAAAATGGCTTATTTTCTTTTACTTTTTTTACAGGGCAACGCTTGTTTTGGCATAATTTTAAAGGCATTGTTAGTTCTTTAGATTTATTAGCGGGCGTACTATTTTTATAAAAATCAAAATCTTCAGTTACCTTCTCAATTGGATGAATATCATCTTTTTTGGGGCTTAATAAATGTAAACATTGACAAAAAAAATTTTTCATGCTGAAGACAGTTTTTTTATCTGTGTCGTGCTTTGGATACTTAACAATATTGATCCCTTTATGACTTTTTTTTCTGGTTAATCTCTTGTTTCTAGCATTTTTGTTAACGTTATGAAAACTTTCTATTTGTTGTTTATTAACCAACGTTTTACTCTTAGATCTATTGAACTTTTTAGGCGTATAAGGAAGAATAGTTTCCATCTCATTACTGTTATCGTCTTCACAAGGTCCACAAAAAGAGCAGTTAAATTGTTTATTAATTCTTTTTTTCTTTTTTGCTTTATTCTTTGACTGCGTTGCAACTGTCCTGATAGGAGCCATTGTTTGTTGCGCAACTTGCTTTGGTTGTCTCTGAATCGATACTCTTCTAACTTCAAGAACTTGCGGATAATGATGAATTCCTAATTTAGGTATACTTTTCTTTATAGACATTGACTTCATGTCTTGTAATTCTGAAGTACAGAAACATCGCTTTAAAACCTTATTTACTTGCAAACCTTTAGTTATTGACTGCATTCTTTTCACTTGAGAAGTTCGACTACTAGAATAGCGGGGCTTACTAGAGGTTCCCCCCTCCCTCTTTTCCCTTGAAATATCATAATTGTGATCGATATTCATAAATTTCGTTTTGGGTGACCTTTGCTTAAAAAAATCTATTTGAAAACTGACATTTGAACCTATTCTTAAGGCTTGTTTATTAAAAGGTTTTTTAAATTCATTTGCTGTTTTATTGGATTTAAGATTATTTTGTTTTGAAAACTTATTAATAAGATTTGTTTGAATATTTTTTTTATGTTTTAGAGTTTTCATACCATTACTTTTATCAGAACGTTGTCTTATTACCTGGGAAGTAGCATCTCGAGATTTTCTTTTACGTTCTTCATATTTTTCAGGTGAATTTAATATGTTTAAATTAGCAGGCGTGACATTTGACATAACGGACCTTTGTGATGGTTTTATTTTCATCAAATTATTTTTATGGTGTCGATATTTAAATGGCAATTTTTGAAGTCTTAACGTACAAAAACACCTTTTTAACGGAGAGTTTATTGATACGTTATGTAGATTTTCATGCTTTATATTGGATTGTAATGCATAATTGCGCATTAACTTAGTATTTGATGGTCGATTGATTTTATTAACATGTTTTTCTTTATCTAGAACCTTTTTAATGTGTGTGTCGGGTTTTTGCTCACGATTTTTAAAAAATTCTATGTTAAAACTAAATTCTGACCCTATACGACAAACGTTTTTGTTGATATCATTACTCTGAAAATTTTTAACATTTTGTTTCTCTTTTTGTTTCATTGAATTCGATATTTGTAGTTTAACAGATTTTCTTCTCATTGGTTTAGTTCCTCTTCGTTTAGAACGTAACATATTTTCTGTCTGTTGCTTGAACTCTTTCATATTACGTTCATTTATTCGTTTTATACATTCATACGGATCACACATTCCAGGTATGCAAACACCAGGTTCACATTCATAAGGTAGTAGTTTTTGCTGCTTGCTAAATTTATTATAATTATTATTATCAGTATTGGAATAAGCCGTCTTAAGAGATTTTGTTATGGGTCTAGGTTTGGTTTTAAATTTGTCTAGTTTCAAAGTGCAAAAACATTTCTTATAAAAAGATTTTAGATCTGAACTGCGTACTTCAGTTTTCATAGGCTTAGTACGCACCTGAGTATTTACAGGAGGAAAAGAAGTTTGTTGAGGTTTCTCTATCTTGATGTTTTTTTTTGGTTTATATTTTATCTCTCGTATACCTTTATCTGTCGTTTCGCCTTTTAAAGCTGGTATATTTGTAGTTTTATAAAATTGTATATCAAAACTAAATTTCGATCCTATTCTTACAACTTGCTTATTAGGTACGCTTGAAGCCAAAATTTCTTTTGTAGTTGCGCTAGGCGTAACTAAATTATTTTTAATTTGCACTTGGTTAATTTTATTTCTTGACTTAGTATTTGGTTTAGTTGTTGTGCTTGTAGTATACTTATGATATCGAGCCAGCGTTCCCAAGTTCTTAGTTTGATATTCTCTTTTCTTTATTCTTTGTAAGCACTCAATAGGGTTACATTCTCCTGGGATGCAAGTTAGAGGTTCACATTCATATGGTAGTAAAATGGGTTTAATTTGTTTTCCCGTGTTATACATATAGTTTTCTTTTCTTCGAGCTTGTATCATTTTGTCACATTTATGTGGGTCACATTGATAGGGAATACATACACCAGGCTCGCATTCGTAAGGCAGTAATGGGTCTGTAGTTAATGTATTATATTCGGTCATTATGCTCTTTGTTCTAGTTTTAATATTATCGTTTTTTTGTTTTAAACGGGGAGCTTTAAACCAACATAAACATTTTGTAAAAAAAGATGTATTTGGATGTTTTTTATAATTTAAACCGATATTCTTATCGTTACTTCGCTGAAGCTTTGCGGTGCAAAAGCAACGTTTTGCAAAAGTAGATGTCATCGAGGAAGTCTTTTTAACAAAATTTTGCGCTTGAGATTTTTTGTGCTTCAGATATTTTAGTTTTAAGCCTTTTAAAGGTTTTTCATGGAATCTTGTTGGCTTTACACTGTATTCTTGTTTCGCATTGTTTGAATGTGAAATATGTTTTACATGGCGATTATCATTTAAAATTCGATCGTCAAGAGAAGAACCTTTAAAAAATTCTATATTAAAACTAAAATTTGATCCAATACGTACAGCTTGTTTTGATGGAATAATAGAATTAGATTCAACACCACCCAATCTTAACTTTTGTTGAGTTTTTGGAATATGGGCTTGATATGGGCTTCCTTGGGAACCTTTTGATTTATTTTTTGTAGTTAAACTATATACAGATTTATTTTTATTTAAAATTACAGGATCGACACCTAAATTTTTAACGTGCTTATATCTCTTATTCCTTGTCATTATATCCAAACATTGGTATGGATCACAATTATCTGGATCGCATATATTTGGTTCGCATTCGTAAGGTAGAAGGCGATATGGCGCTGTAAATGCTTTATTTTTTTTTGTATTTTGACTTTTACTAGCAGTTTTTACTTTATTAGAGTTTTGGTCATAAAAAAGAGTAGGCTTTTCATATTGTGCACCGAGTTTTTTGTACATCTTTCCTTTTTTATGTAGTTTCAAAGTGCAAAAACATCTATTTAACATAGGCAAGGTAGCAGACTCCTTATGTGCTCCACTAGTTAGTTTTGATTGTGATTGCATATTACGATAATTGCGTTCGTTCATTCTTGTTCCCAAAGTTTTGAATGGTCTTGATGACTTATTTTTAAGTTGTGGTGAGTACGGTGACGTCAAAGTACGTTGATAAATGTTATTATTATTTGTTAACATTTTAGAATTCTTAAAAAACTCTATGTCAAAACTAAAATTAGAGCCAATACGGACGACACGGCTGTTGTTACGATCAAGCAATTCCTTACGATTTTCTGATAAATTCTTTCTTAAGAGTAATTCTTTCCTAGTTTTCGTTGATTTACTTGCAAAAGGATAAGTATTACTAGAACCAGAATGCTTAACTATTTTACCAGTATTATTTTCTATCGATTTGTATCTTTTATCTCTTTTCGTAATCAACTTTATACATTCATACGGATCACATTGTCCTGGTACGCATATTCCTGGTTCACATTCGTAAGGATGAATATAATTCCGGCGATTTTTATTGGTAAATGCTGTATTGTAGAGATTATTATGATTATATTTATTTTCTATATGTATATTCATTGTACAAAAACATTTTTTATAATATTGTGACATATGATTTTGTTGCATTTTAGTTGATACTGGCGAAAATATAGATATTTCTTCTGCGTTTTCACTATTATTACAATGGTGAATATCTTGAAATTGGTTGGGAGTGTAGGATTTTCTAAGTGCGTGATAAGATTTTCTTGGAATAAGAGCCATGTTTTTATAGATAGGGCTGGATTTATTTGAGCACATCTGTTTTGAATTAATTTTTACAGATTCCAACATATGTACCGTAGATTGAAACATACGCAATGATTTAATTGTTCCCTTGTTATACATTTTTTTGATGACACTTGATGACTCTTTTAATTGCAATGGATGAAGATTATTAACTGACATGATATTATTATTTTTAAAGACATAGTTTGTATGCATTTCATTATCATTATTTCTATTATAACTATAATGATGGCATGTTTTCTCAGTTAAGATTCTGTTTACTGTATAAACATTATTTCTTATTGCATTAGGGAAAAAATTATTCAATAAATGCCGTTTATGTTTTTTCTGTAAGTTCAGTGTACAGAAACACCTCTTTATTAATGGGCGGATCATGGAAGATTTGTGATGGCTTCTAGGTTTCTCTATTTGTGTGTCATGAGTGGAAATATTCAATATTTCATTATTGATATTCTTATTTTTCAAAGCTTTTCTTTTAGGAGAATATTGTAACGAAGGTAGCGTTGTGGGTAATCTATTTTTTTTAAATTCAATATTAAAACTAAACGATGAACCTATATTTACTGATTGTTTTTCTCCCAAATCGTTGCTAAATTTTTCATCAAACTTTAGTCTTTTGACGTTTTCTAATTTTGCTCTTGCAAAGGTATTTTTATGTTTTGATCTTAATTTAGGTCGAACCTGAATAAATTTAGAAGATATTTCCGAATGGATTGTACTTGAACCTTCTTCTTTCAAATGTGGTTTAGTAATCGCACCGGCGTCTTTCAGTTGTACATGGCGTTGTTTTATTCTTTCTAAGCATAAATATGGATCACACTCTCCCGGAACGCACACAAAAGGTTCACATTCAAAAGGCTCTAATAGTCTTATTCTCTTTTGGTCCATTTTAGTACCTCTGTTCAGCATAAGAATATCGAAGTATGAATTTTCTGCCGTCGCAGTTGCCGTAGAGTGCATTTTTCTTATTTTTTTCTTTTTTTTATTTTTTAAGAAATTATTTTCTTGTAATTTTAAAGTACAAAAACATTTTTTAAGATCATTTTTCAAGCCGTGTTTTGTATAGTTCTTACGATTTTTCACCGCTCTTGCTATATGATGATCACTAGAAGTTTCTTGGTTTTTTGACATCATTTTGTATTGTATTTTTTGTTTTTTTTGAGCCTTTGTTTTATGCTTTGGTTTCATCGATACGCTCTGACGAATTGTGGATTCATCCGAAAGAGGGTACTTATTCTTATAGAATTCGATATTAAAGCTGAAAGAAGATCCAATATGGACGGCTTGGCGAGTAGCATCAATAATTGGTTTTTGAGGAGTTTTAGGTTTTTCTACATGTTTTTTAATATATTTTGGCTCTACTACTTGTTTATTAACATTTTTAGGTCTTTTTGTATATGTTATAACTGACTGTACATAATTTGTTGTTGTAGGTAACCTTGATGTTAAACTAGAAGTCGACTTAGTTTTATTAGAACAAAAACATGTAACTGAGCGTTTCTTGACTTTTCCGTGTCTCATATTCATAAGTTTTATGCAGTTAAATGGATCGCATTGATCAGGTATGCAAATACCAGGATCACATTCTCTTGGCAAAACCTGTTGACTCCTTTCCGCCTTTTTTACTTTTCTATAATTCTTTTTCCTATGTTCAGACTCTGAAAGCCTATCACCGACGTATTCATTATATGCATCAGTTTGAGTATGCTTTAGCCTATGTGGCTTTGTGCTATTAGTTCTATTGCCTTTGAATGATAAAGTACAGAAACATCTCTTTAAATTAGTTCTCTTCTTCTTTGCCTTTTTTACGTTAACTGCAATCTGTGAGCCCCGATTATGACGCTTCCTATTTGAGTTTTTAATTTTTTTTGGTTTATATTGTCTATATTTTATTGGAAAAGATTGTTTACTCGAATGAGACCCTCTTGATTCTGGTGCAAGCATTGTGTCATTTGCTGCATTTATATTTTTATAAAATTCGATATTGAAAGAGAAAGAAGATCCAATACGAACAGCCTGTCTCGAATTTCTTTCTCTGATAGATTGATTATTTTTAACATTTCTCTTAATTTTTTCTTTTGCTTGCCTTTGTTTTTTAGGTCTAGTCTTTATGGTTATAGAATTACCAGAACTAGCAGTTCCTTCTAGTCGTTGACTTTGAATTTTCTTTGCTTTACCTACCATTTCTCTACGCTTATTCATTCCATTTTGAATATCAATATTCTTACGCAATTTTGGCTTATGTTTGCGTATTTCCTTCTGTCTAAGTTTTAGGTAGCATTCTTCTGGCTTACACGTATCTTCGATACAATCGGGTTCACATTCAAATTCTTTCATTATATGTTTCCTCCTTAAATCGTCTTTAAATTTAATAAGGGAATCTTTTTTAATCTGTGACAGTAAGTCATTTTCAGGACATTCACACTCCTTTTCTGGGTTGACTTTTTGATTATTGGGTTTTTTACTAGTTGTCTTTTCTATAGTTTGCTTCAATTTTTCTAGAGATTTTTTCACATTGATTTCTAATTTTTCTTGTATTTTTGTTTTGGAATCACTTAACTTTTTAACACCTTCCAAGAATGCGTCTGTCACAAGTTCTTTCTGACGTTTTATGTTTTTGTGCACTGTCGCCGATAAGCTTCGTTTAGGCTTTACATTTTCATCTGTCATTGATAAGTCGAATGGTCCAGGGAACGGCGAAGATGGACGGTTTCTTTTAAATTTCGTCTTAGAATATTTCTTTAGCAAACCACTCAACTTAAACGTGCAAGTACAAGGATCCGATCGTATATGCTTAGTCTTAAATCTTACTCCTCTCTTTCCGCCATACACACCCCTCCCCGCTTTGTGGCGATCACTGAACATACCAATATAAGGCTGCTTGCGCTTATATCTTTTTGGTAATTGATCATCCGTGTTAATTTTAGAAGAACAACTACAACAACTACAGCATTCACTTAAATTTTTTGAACTGAACGCATTTTCATCTCTCACATTCGCTAATTTTAATAATGCGCTCGAAGTTTTTGCTAGTAATCTATTCCTAGGCACAAGCTGTCTATTTCTTTTAGTACTAAGCGTACTATCAGAAACAATTTGGGCTCTTAAGTCATCGTACACCGCTTTAGTTCTTACTAATCTTTTCAGTAGCTTTTTCTCTCTGCGTGGAATATATTTGCCATAATAAAGGCGATCAATTCTAGATCCTCGGGCAAGTAAATTTCTTATTGATTGACGATCCGATTCACTTTTGAATATACATGAAGAACACGAACAGTTGGAGTCGTTATTTAATTTAGTAATAGAACCCATGCTGTTGCTTTTCCAACATATACGTACATAACATACATAACACCAATAAATTACTTTAGTTTATTTGTACATGTTACTTGGATTTGTACACGCACAGGACATCTCAAAGAAATACACACCTACAAAATTAATCATGAATATTATTTATAAGTAAATGCAAAGAGTAAAGTAGTAATTAATAACAACAGTTACAAAGAGCAAAAACAATACAAGTAATTTTTAGGGCTTTATAAAAATATGAAATCGAATGAATTGTATGAGCGGCGGAACTCAACGTCGCGCTTGTCTGGACACGAGAACGAAGAAATGTAAATATAAATTTAAACAAATATTAAATTTCTTCGAGTGGGGATCGAACCCAACACACTTTGTGTCACTGCGCCGGGACTGGCCTCATCAACAAATTTTATACTAACGAATTTATGAAAAAAATATGATTTTATAATCTAGTGTACTTAAAAAAATGTAGCGTTTAAAATAATCTTGCTTCTTACCAAACAATAACAATACAAGACAAATCCACATACATATTAGGTCTTAAATAAGTTAATATCTTTCATTGTCAGCTATAAAATGTTAAACATTTTATACCTAAATCGTCAAAAATCGACGAAATTACAAAAAATTTACAAATAAAAATACTATAATAGTGTTAATAGAGCATCTCAAATTATTATCTAAACTTTAAAAAAACAATGACATTTTTAGCTGCCAGTAGTAGTTAAGACTTTTTTTATTTAAATGATTATTATTTTTATTGCTTACTATTTTATAGATTTTAATGTCTAAAAAAATATTTTTTATTGTTTTAAAATTTCAATTTATTTTTAAAAATAAATCTATATTTTTAAACGCATCTGGAAAGTAGAATATATTTATTCATCTCGGAGGTTAGTGACTTGAGAGTGAGACACCTGCGTGACAGGTTGCACAAAAGTTAAGTCTCGAAACTTACCTTATAAGTTTAAAAGTTCTATCCGTAAAGTTACTTTCCAATGAGAGAACATACACAAAAAGCACAACACTATTATTTCACAGTAACCACACTTTAAAAGTAAGTCATAAATTAGTTTTATCGCGAGTTCAGAACAAAACTCCGTGCGTGACGAAACAACTCCCACACTCCAGCATTCATAGGAAACTAAAATAACGGACGGAAGCGGCAAGCGAAGCAGTTAAGCACGTTGCATTCATGAAGTCATTTCAAAACAAAGTCATAGTAGCGCCATCTATGATATGGAAGATAAACTAAATGACTCCTTTAAAGTTTTCCATAGATGCGCGTAGCGCTGCCATCTTTTCAATTAATAAATATCGTGAGAACTAAAATGAGCAATTTAGTCATTGTGCTTGTAGATGGCAGCAAAAGAATTATATTAAAACTCTATGACTGCAAACGTGACGGCTGTGAGTTCGATTCCCACTCAACACGCAATGTGTAAATTTCTTTATATAAGGTTCAAGATATAAAAAATAAGTAGCAAATAATAGAAATCAAGGTTATTAATTGACTCTCTATATGCTTTTATTATATAAGAGCAATTATTTTTACATTTTTAAATGTAGATTAAAGTAAAAAATTGTATATTTTAAAAACAAATATATTTTTTACATTAATTTATATTTAAAAATATGTAAATAATTAATTAATATAATGTAAATTAATGTAAAAAATATATTTTAAAAATAAATATATTTTTTACATTAATTTATATTTAAAAATATAAAAAAATAAAAGCATACTCTTCCAATGTTAGAATAAGGGTCTCCAGGCTATTAGTGGCTACTCTCTCTGGAAACTTACTGATATATGCCGTCTCAAGTAATACTGCCTTCTGCATCTGGTTCTTGATCCAACAGATAAGCGATAACCTTTTAAGATGTTATTCAGGCTTTCTGCTATTAAGCGATTAACTAAAACCACTTAGAACAAACCACAAGAACTTAGGAAGGAATATGGGTTCAATTTTGAATACTTGTTTACCGGGACAGTCAGCTGTTAGTTTTTGTTATCCGTCAGCATCCTTTGAAGTTCTCATGCAAAGAAGTTTAAGTTATAAATTTAATAAGAGTGACAAACTTGTTATATTATCAAGTAATAGGGGAAATTTAAACAAACAACAGTTAAATTACTATTGTGAATCATTATTAAACTTAGATATAAGTAAAATAATTTTGTTTACATTTCCTTATTGTAAAAATCAGCCAGAAGCGGAAAATAATTACAGATATAAGCTAAACTCTACTCTGCACACTATAAGCACATATAGTAACAAATTACATTTAATTGACACTAACAAAATAGTTAGTAAAACTTTATTTCTGACTCAAAGTAAATATTATTTTGGTCATAGGTTTAAGAGACAGATAGCTTCTGTGCTATCTTATTATTTTGACTTATCAGCCAAGAACTTGGCTACTACTTCAACTGCTTCTATTGAGCAGACTGACATTCCAATTTTATCTGACATTATGTCTAATAATTTACACTCTGTTGACATTTCTCAACATTTAAATTAATTTCTCAGACAACAGAGGTAGCAACCTCTAGCTCTAATTTATTATTAAATATCCCTTTGATCCAGCCAGCTTTACAATTAAATTACAATAATAACACACACTGCACATCATCACAATATCCATGCAAAAATAATAATAAAAATGTTAAGTCTATTAGATTAGTTCATCAGAACATCCGTTGCTTGACGGGGGGCAAGCAGCTAGAGCTGGAATTATTCATGAACTCGGAGGAAATTAGTATTTTGTGTATTACTGAACATTGGTTAAAGGTGAACCAGCTCATGTTTAATTTCAGAAACCACCGGGTAGGAAGCTCATTCTGCAGAATCAACACAATACACGGGGGATCGCTTATTATATTAAACAAGAACCTTAAGTTCAAGGAACGGAAAGATATTGTGTCCCTTTCTGTAGAATGTTCTATCGAATTAGCGTGTGTTCAACTAGAGCAATTCATTGTTATATGTGTATACAGACCTCCCTCCGCCAATTTAAAATTATTTCTAGAAGTAATGGATGAGGCCTTAAGCAAACTTACCAAGTCGGGTAAGCCTTTGTTAGTGTGTGGGGACTTTAATGTTAATATTTTGGAAAGTTTAAGTCCCACCATTAATTTATTAAGTCTTTTTAAGTCACACAATTTACTTAATTTATTTATGGAGCCAACCAGAATAACTCCTACGACTAGTACTTGTATAGATAACATATTTACTGACATTATTCCATGCTACAAAAGCATTATTAATAAATTGGATTCTGACCACTCTGGTCAGCTAGTAGAATTCTCTAGTAAGAAAAAACAGGTGGCTAAGAAAAAAATTGCTTTTGTACCTGTCACAGCTAGTCGTTTGGAACGTATGAGAGTTAGTTTACTAACTAATTTACTAGTTTTAGATATAACTTTACCTCCCAATTCTTTGTACAATTCTTTTTTTTACTCTTTTATTAATAAATTTCATTCAATATTTACTCCCAAAGAGATTACAATTACTGATAGTCCTACCTTTGGAGACTGGGCCACAGCAGGTATTTATAAGAGTAGGGAGACGCTGTATATGTTATATTATGAAAAACAGTTTAATAGTGGTGAAGAGTTTAAAGAGTACTTAAAATCTTACTCAAAAATTTTCAAAAGTGTTTGCAAAATTGCAAAATCTTTATTTATTAAATCAAAAATCAGAAATAGTAATAATAAAATTGAAGCCACTTGGAAGGTTGTTAATGCCGAGACTGGGAGAACTAGAGTGAAAGATTCTAATTTTAAACTTAGTATTGACGGTCACATTGTTGATTCCGATTTGGACGTGGCCATTGCATTTGAAAAGTTTTTCTCTACTTTCCCAGTCAGTCTAACACACGATTTAGGTTCTTCCACCACTATTGCAGAATCGTTAATTAAAGACAATGTTCCCGAATTTTATAATGGTTTCTTTTTCCGTCATGTAAATTATTCAGACATTAGTGTAGCTTTCAAATCAATTAGTATGAAGAAGACAGCCGACTTGTGGGGTGTCTCAGTTAATATCATAAATTCTTTAATTGATATTTTGATTCCTGATTTAGTTACAATTTTTAATAGATGTATTGATTGTGGAGTGTTTCCTGATTTGATGAAATATAGTAAAATAACTCCATTGTTTAAATCAGGTAGTACGCAAGACCCCACAAATTTCAGACCGATTTCAGTACTACCTACGTTTAGTAAAATTTTTGAAAAGCTGATACTCAGTCAGCTTCTTACTTATTTTAATAAAAATAAATTACTGCACACAGGTCAATTTGGTTTCACTCGTGGAAGGTCAACATCTGATGCTGGGGTCAAATTATTAGAGAGTGTATTCGCGGCTTGGGAGGAGTCACGTGATGCCTTTGGGGTGTTTTGTGACTTGTCCAAAGCATTTGATTGTGTGCAGCATAAAACTCTTATCAGGAAGCTACACCACTATGGTATAAGAGGCATTGCTTTGGATCTTCTCACTTCTTATTTAAGTGATAGGATTCAAAAAGTAAATGTCAACGGGAAACTGTCACACGGGTCACCTGTAGCATTGGGGGTGCCACAAGGATCTATTCTGGGTCCGTTTTTGTTCCTTTTGTACATTAATGACTTACCTCACCTTATGAGAGATATCTGTGAAATAGTGTTGTTTGCAGATGATACATCTTTAGTTTTTAAGGTTAATAGACGGCAATTGGAAATTGACGATGTAAACAATGCTCTTTCTAGGATATTACACTGGTTTAGTGCCAATAACTTGCTTTTAAATAGTAGTAAAACTAAATGTATCAGGTTCTTTACTAAGAATGTGCAACAAGTAGAAACCAGGGTTTTGATGAACAATGAGGAACTAAAAGTAGTTAATGAAACTGTTTTCTTAGGTATAACATTAGATGCTAAGTTACAATGGGGTCCGCATATAGAAACTTTATCTGGTAAACTTAGTTCGGCAGCGTATGCTGTCCGTAAGATTCGTCAACTGACCGATGTTGACACCGCGCGTTTAGTATACTTCAGCTATTTTCATAGCATTATGTCTTACGGCCTATTACTTTGGGGCAGTGCCGCTGACATAGATACCATTTTTGTGCTCCAAAAACGGGCTGTCCGAGCAGTCTATAAAATGGGTCCACGGGAGTCACTAAGGAATAAATTCAAAGACTTTAACATCCTCACACTACACTCCCAATATATTTACGACAACTTAGTATATGTGCATAAAAATATTAATAAATTTAATAAAAACAGTGACCTCCATCAACATAATTTAAGAAATAAAAATAAGCTTGCTGTGCCCTTCTCTAGGCTCCATAAAGTGTCTCACTCATTCGTAGGTCAAAGTATACACTTTTATAACAAACTTCCAAACGACGTGGTTAATTTATCACTGAACAAATTTAAAAAAGTGGTAAAGCACAGGCTCTGCCAAAAAGCATATTACTCTGTTAAAGATTATGTTCGCGATAAAGATGTTTGGAAATGAGTTGCTCTATTCCTAAGTTAAAATTGTTAATTGTAATTTATAACAAATGTTGGCATTTAAAAAGAGTGGCCATGAGTTTCTTTGCCTGTATCTTCTCATGAGCTCAACCATTTGAACGGGCTTTTTTCAAGTCAAAATTGCACATTTTTTTGGTTATTTTGTTTTGTATTTTTTTCTACTTTTATGACATGTCCAAGTAAATGTTAAGCATTTTTATGGAATAAAGATATTTTGACTTTGACTTTGACTTTGAACTATTGGCACAACTATTCGTCAATGTGTGATTTGTAATTATTAATTTCTTGTACGAATAAATGAATTAAAATTTAGTATATTTAAAGATTTATTTAAATTTCACACATAGTAATTTACTGTTAAAGAAAAAACAGTTTTTTTTATGAACATGCATAAGCTTATGCATAAATATATTTCTTTTTTACAGGCAATTACATAAATTGATTAACACCACTTTTTGAAAACAAAATTTTAGGCTAATTTTAATAAGTCTTATGGAAATTATTGCAATAATACTATTTAAATGCAATAGCAAATGTTAAGCAATAATGATATTTTTTTATATCATCTTTTCTGAATAAAAATAAAATAAATCAGTCCATCACATTCTAATTGCCATAGAACCAAGTGCTTATAAAGTCAAATAAGTTCTTTTTTTGCTTTGCATTGCATTTCTAAGGGTTGGCAGAGGGAATTTTGTGTTAATTTTACATTGTACTGTACATTATTTTTTGAAGAAAGTTTCATCTTTATATAAATGTTCTTCAATTTTTTTTTTAAATTATATATAGGAATTCAAAAATGCAATAGAGATAAGTCCATTATATTTCTCTCTTTTCTATTTCAAGGAGATAATCAATTTGTTGTTAATATTTTTACTGGCTTTTTTCACTTTCAGTGTCAGAATCACTTGACGGCCACATCTTTCTTGTATCGGTTTCTTTACTTGCATTCTCCAAATATTTATTTTGTGCTTCGAGTACACTTTTACTGTCTGTACATTTCGCATACATATCCAAAGCTTCAGAATTTAATTCTAGGAACGAATGTCCCCAAGAAAACTTTGATAGATAAAAAGTTGCTTCCCTTTTATGCCCTGTAATGAACATTGCTGCTGCTAAAGCTTCAACACAACTTAATTGATATGGTTTTCCATAATTAATAGGATTAGCAGCAACAAGAAAAGGTAAAAGCCTTGGATGTGGAGATTTCATTCTACCAAAAGGAGTTTCATCAATTTTAGCCCATGAACAGTCTATTACTGCTAATCCATAATGCTCTATAATGTCTTTGTCATTTGGACTAACACATTGTGTTCCTACAGGAGATAAAACTAGACCTTGAAATTTTTGTCCAAGTTTTAAATTCTTTATAAGGTTATGTCGCAATAGTTTACGACCGGAACATTTTTTTGGATCGCAATGGTTTAAGTCCCACATGCTTACTGCAAATGTTGCTTCGACTCCTTCGTCCTCAGAATCATCTGTCCCATCATCACTGCTATCTGAAGATTGTATACTTAAATCGTTTAATCTTTCTGCATAGTTTCTTTGAACATGTTGATTAGACCGTTTTCCACGAGTTGCTCCTTTTTTACCAGGCGCCATTACATCTGAGAAAATATTTAATTGTTCTTTTTAAGCGAGCAGAGAATAAAGAATTAAAGATTATAAATTTGTGTATAGTAAAAAACAGCTAAGTTTATTTTGAATTGCACTGAAACTCAGCACATATTATTGACTTTGACAGTGACAGCTATCAAATCTAATAAATCTCAATTCTTAAGTTGACGATACTGGTTACGTTCTGAAATTTTATTACTTTGACACATGAAATAAATAGACCTTCATTTGAATCTTTTTAGTTTATAACAAATAAAATAAAACAAATAACAGCTAAAAAGAAAACAGTTTATCTGACATTTATTTGTCAGTTTTTTATACATTACTTCGAATAGTAAAAAATTGAAAACCACATTTGTAATTATTTTATTTTGGAGATTACGAATAACTTCAAAATTGATTTTACTCGAGGCAGGATGAGCAGCGCCTCAATGGCGGGTAAGTTTGAAAATATGAAATAAAACAATAAAAAATATATTATGTATTATTTAAAAGATTTAATATATTGGTATATGTAGCTTTCATTGTCTTCTTTCGTTATTTTCTTAAAGATATATTATATCACATATATGTAAGTTTTTTTAAATTTTAACATAGATTATAATAATTGGAGTAGGTACATTCGAAGTGTGCCTGTCTCGTGACTCATTATAATTAGGTATGCCGTAACAATACAACAATAATGAAACCTAAGTTGGTATATAGAATCACGTTCATTCTATGTCATTAGTTATTCAAGGACATATTGTTGTTTTTTATATATTAGGGGTAAGTTTATTATTTCTTATAAAATATTTAATCATAGGATTTTTAAAAAAAATGAATTATACTCATATGACTGGCCGTTGTAGCGCAGGGTCACCACAGGGTATGACTGTAACACGACGTTTTGAGTTCGATCCACACTCAGGGGAATGAATTATTATTTATTAATATTTTCATTTCTTCGCTTAGGCAGTAAACACCAAGGCTAAAGCTTGGCGTTGAGTTGCCCCATTCTACACGCACTGCCTCGGCGGATAGTGAGGAATAGAGCGTTTTAATATTGAGTCCTATCCTGCTATATGCAAGATACAGCGTTGTTGATTTTTTTTATACTCGTATGAAATTTCTTCTTCATATGAAATGAGTTCTTTATCATTAAAATTCTTATTATGTTCTTTAATTTAGTAAAATCATACTACTGTTCATTTAGTAATTATATTTATGTAGGTACATGTACGTAATATTATCTTTAACACAAAAGTATATAATTTAAAATATTTAAGATATTTTCAGCGGCAAAAACTCTCGCTATGGAGCACAACTTTAAAGTATTTTTTCCATTAACATAATAATTTGAAGACTAAATATTTATAATATTCTTCTTAATTATTTTAATTAACGTATACTTAGATGATTACTAACGCGTGAAGTAAGTTTCTAGATTAAATTTTGAGGAAATCTTATTCGATTCTAAAAGAGAGCAAGGTTGGTTTATCCCCGCCATTGTGAGTCATAATGCTCTAGCAGTAAAACCAACGCATTGCAGTGTATACAGTGAGGCTGTGTCTTTTAAAGCAAATACTTAACTATTTAAATAAATTATTTATTTTATTTATTTATCTATCTTATTCTATCTTTATTTCACAAGCTTTATTAGTAGATACGTACATATCAATTACGCTATCTCACGCTCTATCAAATTTCTATAGAAATTAAAATAACTGTAATTTACAAAACAATACAACGATAGCCGGTACATAATTTAAGTGAACCGATCGATGTTCCGTGTTTGACAATTGTGAACCATCATTAATGACTCAGGAGTGAGCACCGGCAGGCGGCTTCTCGTATTTGCAAATACGTTGTAAAAATTAACTAATAATAAACGGTAAGTCCGTCAGGGTTTGTTAATTTCATATGTTAAATTTATGCTTCAAATTTCTCTAATAAATGAGTAATTAAATATGATAAAATTTATTTAAATATTTGTAGTGATTATTTCTTTATTTATGCTATTTTTTTTAAATGTATGGTGAGGTAACGTATCTATATAAGATTAGGAAATATATACTTAACTATGTTCTGTTTTGTGCATTTGCGTGTTATCTAAGCTAAAAAGTTTTATTTTCTTCCTAGCAATTCCGTTGGTAATGTGTATTCATAAAATAACTAAATAGTAGGTGTTATCTCTAGACTAGGGGCTGACATGGTGCAATTGAACAACGTTTGGTTGTAATCGCCTTGATTATGGGTTCGATCCTTACTTGAAAAAGCGGTTATTCTTCAATTATTTTCCTTTTTGCATTCTGTTTAGACAAAGCGCGGAGGTGAGTTCCACGACTCAACTCGCAAAGTCAAGAAAATTAAGTGATGGATTATCTTAATACTAGGTTCCCTCTGATTATATTTAAGCTTTACGCTTTCAAGCTGCTTTTTTCTCCAAACTAGAAGCCCAGCCAATTTTAATGTTTAATTTGTTAACATACCAAATTAATTTTTGGAGCGTTGATTCATTTGAGCGTTTGGGGGAAGGTTAACTCTAAAATTCTATTTATTATTTTTGCTTTTATTTGCAGTTTTTTTTTTTTGGGAACAAATGTTTATTCTATAGGTACTTACATCACATTTATTTTTAATAAGTCCTTAATTGAATTCATACTTTGGATTTTCTACGGTCAAAATTAAGATAAGTTATTCTGTTAGAGCCCAATGCGCATGCACTATCTGCAAGATTTTATGTAACATTGTTACATACTCGTATACGACATTCACAGCCTCCTGAAATCGTTTTTATACTCGTAATGAAATTTAAGAGTATAGCTATTAAAAATACTAAATTGATCCAATTAATGACCATCGTAGCGCTGTGGTACAGCGTGTGACTTTAAACGCAACGGTTGTGGGTTCAATTCTCATTTGGAGCAATTAATTATTTAATACTTTCATATCGACGCTTCGGTTACAACATAAAGTGTGGCGTTGATGTCCGCCACTTAACCCGAAAAGTTTCTAAAATCGGCGGAAAGTTAGAAACGGAGTGTATTAACACTAGGTCCCCTTTGTATATCCTGTTATATGAATGTTACAGCGTGTATCTTAAAAAAATATTATCTTATATCCTTGTGAAATAGACATCCTATAGTAATTTACATGTAAATATTTAATTCAAGCGTGAACAATCAACCAATATGGTTTATGGCGTGGGCTTGGCTTGAGTCATGTGGACCGTGACTGGTGTCTCCAATCATCAATTGAAACAATGGATCTTTTATCTTTACCAACTGCTCGATTCTATCTGCCGTTGCTGCATTTGGTTGATTGCTAATCTTTATTGAGCGCAGTTTGTTTTTATTTTTAAATTGAGATATATTTTGTTTTATTGCAATTTAAGATGCAGATTGCAGATTAAAATATATTTGAGGCCGTCGTAACGCAGCGGCACAAGGGTGTGCCTAACGCGACGGTTGTGGGTTCCATCTCCACTCGAGGGAGAAAAATATTTATTTACGTTTATATTTCCATTTCTTCGCTCTGGTGTCGAGGCAAGCGCGGCGTTCAGTTCTGCCACTCAACACGCACTGCCTCTAGAATTCGGCAGAAAGTGGGGAACGGAGTGTCTTAACAATAAGTTCCCTCTGCCTACCCTGCAGTGTGCGGAATATAGCGTGAAGCTGATTTATTATTATTGAAATATATTTTTCTCGTTTAATTAGCTTTCCACCGCATTAAGGGGTAAAGACGGTGACGGCTTATTATACCGCATATTATCGTACTTTTGCTACCGTTTTCACAGAGTAAATTCTTGTATTTATGAACTGTAATTACGTGGGTTTGGTCTCTTTGGTCTTAATAATTATGCTGGCCTTTAGTAATTTAATAGTGAAGTTATAATCTTTTATGTCTTTTGTAATGGTGTTAACTCACCCAATAACAGATTCGAATCTGTGTTGACGAATAGGTAATGTTCTATACGTGCAGTAGCGTAGAGTATATTATTATGACGACTCAATCGATGGCTAATAGCTCATACGTAGCCAGCCGTATTAATCTATTTTATAATTCAAAACAATCGCCATAAAAGTTTTATAGGTCACATATTTATATTGATTTCTTACTAAGTAGGTATATTAAGTATGTTTTTTGTATTTTTAATAATAGCTACTTAAAAATATATTTAAGTTTCATTTTATTTTATAGATATGGTCGACTTTCTTTGTTTGTCTGTGTAGATTTAACTCCATAGTGCCATTCGAGGAATTTAATTGTTTCCATTTCTTCGCTCTAATAATCGCTACCCATCATAAAATGTCTCCAAAATTGGGTGGTAAGTGGGAAACGGAGAGAAGATTCCCAACATTACCTTGTTATTTTCAGGATACGGCGTTTTTCTTTTACATTTCTAAACAAATATTTCCTTCAATAATTTTGGTCGTACATAGGTAACTCCTGCAGTGTCGTAGCTAAGTTTGAATACCCTATACTTCTTCCTGGGTCCTAAGCCGAGTTGCATAACTCTTTGGATCGTAATACAAAGACTTATGTAACTCCATTTTGGACTTCATCCAAATATATCATGGATGTTTCTTAAATGTGCTGAGCCATTGCCTCAAAAGGATAGTTCTTGAAAGGTGGTGCTTCTGAGGTGTGTGGCCGGTATCACATACTTTTCTAGATTTTTTGTGATATAACGTGAACTGTGTTATAGAGTATTAATTTACCTAATAATAAAAGACTTTTAAAGATATAATTTTAGGTAAAAATTTGTTATGTTATACGTACATACAGTTTATGAAAATTCCCAAGAGCTGTCACATATTTACTTCTTTACTTTTCATAATTAGTTTAACTTTAATTTCCCTCGACGTTTATTTAGAATTAGGTTAACTAGCAACATAAACGACTGCGTAGTGCCCACTACTTATATGGAATTTGATAATTGAGTAATTAAATAAAAAAATGTTTATAAATGAATTCCTTACTAACTTTAAGATATAGGTATAAACTATATTCTGATAGGAATTAAAAATAACAAATATTAAAATATTGGAAATTGTAATTTAAAAATGTTAATAATCAATCCCTTTTAAAAATCTGCTGAACATATAGCATATCGTGGGAAATATATAATATAAAAAAATATCTGTAATAGAAAGAAAGAGAAGAGAGAGAGAGAAGAATAATAGAAAGATAGAGAATTGAGACTGTTTTTAATTTGACTATTTATTTTCGTTCGACCATATTTTTTACTATAATTAACAAAATATATATTCAATTTTAATTTACCTAAGTATTTCATGTTTATAAACTCTATATTTAATATTAACAATATTTTTGTTCGCAGCCTGCTTTAATTACGGCGACGCGCCTAACATCAACAAAGGCGATAAGAAGGACAACAACTTGAACATAATGGACGTTGGACGTAAGTATCTAAACATATAATATAAGTATATTTTAATTATTCACATTTCATATTTTATTTTACAGTTGAAGGAATAAGTGCAGAAATTTATTTATTTAATTTATCTACAGAATTGGATGTTCTTTCTGCTAGTTTCATATCTTTATCTAAATGTAGGCTAAAATTAATTTTTGGACAATGGCTTACATCTGATAAAAACACCATATAAAAAAATAGACGACTGCCGACTTAATGTCTACCTCTTAATTGATATTATAGTTATTGCTTTGTGAGATTTCCTCTGTTTGTAAAGACGATGATTGCGGGTTCGATATCCCACAGGGTGTGTTAATTTTTTTATTTCATTGAGTTCCACTAGTCATCAAACAATGTTTTCAATTAAAAGATTAAAAGTAATGAAAGTAATACAAATGAAAATTATCTAAATACATTGTATTTGAAATGTCTCATCCAATTACTATAGAGTACAGATAGAGTTGAAGGATAAAGGTTGGCTTTAAAAATCAATACTTCCGGTAGAGTACAATTTTAAATGCGCTACGAACTTCTGTGTCCGTGTTGCATAAATTAGAAATACCGTTTTACGTGTTTAAAATTATTGTTTAGATATGTAAGTAGAGGTGGAATGCGGGTTAACGCGGGAATTGAGACCTAGAATTATTTGTTTAAATTTAAAGTTATTATATACGTACTGCTTACTAGTTTCCGTTTCCGGGTAGAAAGCGGAGAATGGAGTGATTTGGCACTAAGTTGTTATCTAACTCTCTGCTAAATTGTAAGTAAACGTACACAAATGTGTATGTATAGTGGCGATTTCGTTAATTGCAATGCAATTCTACATAGGTATAATATCTCCATATTAAATGTAGTCGAAATATTTTTAGTAACAAAAGTTATAATTTTTAATTAATTTAAGTAAACATTTAAATGTAATTGTATACAAGTATGATGTACTTTCTAATAATATAACATTACATATTTAATAATGAAAAAGATTTATCGATTTTAAAGGTTTATAATTGACCTAGAAAACCAGTCTATTTCGTGTTTCTAGTTCTACCAATTAAGGTCCATGTGTTAGGCTCTCACGAAGAATTTTACTGCTTATATTCCCATTTCTCGTTAATACTATTATTTCTTAAGTAATATATTACTTATTTGGTTGCTATATTAAATGTTAACAGTTAGTTAGTGTTGACGCTATCATATTACCCTTGCATGTCGATAATTATATTCGGGCTGACTTTCCACACGCAACTGGAAAACAGTTCTTAGATCCTTTATAAAACCAAATAATATCCTGGGATTTACAGACTATAATTATTACACGAACTAAATTAATTTATAATGGGAAAGTTTGTTTGTTTTCGTTTTATACGCACAGGCTTAGTAGCAGCTGTTTCTTAATTTTCTTCTTTATTTTGGTTTTTATTATTCCTGTCAATATTATATGTGAGGTGAACGAGTGGTGAGTGAGTGTTTTAACAATAGATTCCCTCTGCCTGGCCTCCTGTAAACGGGATACAGCGTGAAGCTGATTTGATTTGATTGTTTTGACTTTTATGTGTAATTTCTATTGTGTCTTCACAGTTAGATTCAATAAATGAAAAATACAGGCCTCGTATCGATAAATTGTTAAGTAATTTCGTTTAGGTATAGGAATCAGAACTTACATTAAAAGCTATTCGTGTGCCAAATTTCAATTTAGGTTTAATATAAAAATAGTTACGAGGCCAGTCGTAGCGCAGGGGCCCAAGGATGTGATTGTAAACGCGACAGATTGTGGGTTCGATTCCCACTCGAGGAAATTAAATAGTTTATATTTTCGTTCCTTCGTCCTTCAAAGCGCGAAAAGTGGGAAGCACAGTGTCTTGAAACTAGGCTCCCTCTTTCTACCTTTCTGTTTGCAGGATACAGCGTGAACATGGAAAAAAATATTTAAAACAGTACATAATTGTATTATTCTGCGTATGTTACAATTTTGACAATGGACCTTGTATTGCTAATTGATTGTGTTGTTTTCTTGTCCTTGAAGTCCAATTTAATAAGCCAATATACTTGACCTACATAAGGGCTAATATGCGATATCGTTTAACAATGAAAAAATTATAAGCTAAGGAAGTATTATTATTAAGCGATCAATTTAGTTTTAATTATTTTTTTAGTTCTACATTAGTCTCAAATATTATTTAAAGTAGCAATACCAAAATAATATACTTAAAACATGCAATATTTTTAAAACTTCTCGAAAAAAGTCGAGTATTTTATATAGTTAAACTACGAGAAAAATATCGAAACTAATTTATGTTTATTTTAATAAGAGGGGTAATCTTACGAAGGTAATTTTCCATTAAGTATCTTTCAATTATGAAAACTAGCTCCATGGGTCAGTGACTGCTACGTAGTTACGGGTTAAGGGCTACGAGACGACAGTCGGCCATTCCGCGAGCGTGTCAGCCGCCAGTCGTCCGTAGCGCGCTCTACGATGCGAACGTGTTTCTTGTGTTCCTTAAAATGGTTTCCATCTTCCTGAACCGTGTATAACCTGAAAATATATCCAAAATGTATCGAAAATCGAAGACAACTTCTAATTGTGAGTTAGTTTATTATAGTTATAATCGTTTTAGGCATATTTTATCCATATTTTGTATTTATTTCGTATTTACGAATGGGTGTTTGTTTTATAGGAAATTTGTGGGTATATTGTTTATTTTATAAAGGTATTATTAATAAATAATTGATAAATTGGTAGTTGCCGCACATCGATCAGTCAACATGTGAGGTATTCATGTCGGGTATTATATTTTAATGGCTTTCTAACACGGGGCTTATAATTGAATATAATTAATTTTTAAAATCGAAACGCCGAATTTTTATTATGTCTTTTCTTTATTGAGCTTATGTATCAAAATGTTTCTTAGAACTCAAATAGGAGCATGAGATACTAGCATATTATTATAGGATATAATTATAGATATTTTACCATTGTGTAACTTTAGTATAAGTCTACCTATTTTTTATTAATATACTTAGATTACTATACATTAATATACGAGTACTGTTAAAACAAATCAAGTTCATATCGATTAGTATAATATGTATATTATAACTTTTGATTATATTTGTACAATGTTATTAACATTATTATAGTTTAAAAAATTCTGTTAAATGCTTTACATTTAACAGAACTTATTATAAAAGCTACAAACATTTTCATGAGTCAACTTCATGACTTCACATATTTACATCTACATACATATTAATAAATACTAGTTTATGGTCTAGTTAAGTTAAAAGTAGCGTGGCTGTCAAATATACTAAATGGAGCCTCAAAATTGAATAAGTTAATTATTTACTTTTTATTTGTGACAGTAAAGCAAATTATGTTTTTTTATTTTTTACAGATTCACGCTATGTCCTGCATGTAGTAGGGTAGACAGAGATTGCCTTGTGTTAAGACTCTATGCTTCCCACTTTTCGCCCAATTCTGTGGGCACTGCGTGTTGAATGGCGGAGTTGAACGCCGCGCTTTTACCTCCATACCAGACTGAAGAAATAAAAATTTTAAATATTTTATTTCCTTAAGTGGGAATCGACCCCAGAACCTGTAGGCTATACAGTCACATTTATTCTTTTAAGCGGACTAATATATGTTTGTACAATATTACTCAGGTAATTTATTGTTTTTTTCATTGCATGTATAAGCGATCATTTACTTTTAAGCGTAAGTGTATGTTAGCAAGGAGCGCCTATTTGCTTACTCGTGTTATAAAATATGTAGGTACCCTTTGGGTTTCCTCGGTGTAAGTTTATATTATTAAACAGGTAATAATGATTCTTTGTAGTGATTCTTATAGTGCAGCAATGTATGTAAATTTTGCTGGGAAAATAGAGTTAACTGAGAGGTGTTGCGTTTTTAAATTCAGAGAGATGTGACAGAATTATATTTTTTAATAGGAATATTTGTATCTATACGTTTATTATATTTTTTTACTATTATTTAATGCTAATTTTAGAAGTAAATTATGAAGTAAATTATTGTACTTTGATCTCCTTAGGTATATTTCCATAAAATATACA
Organism: Heliconius numata; assembly: GCA_016802625.1. Taxonomy (NCBI): domain Eukaryota; kingdom Metazoa; phylum Arthropoda; class Insecta; order Lepidoptera; family Nymphalidae; genus Heliconius; species Heliconius numata. The sequence continues at coordinate 2,744,632 of JAEBDU010013194.1, forward strand.
TTTAAAGGCGGTAACACAAATATGTGTAAAGTAAACCTAATTTTAATGATCATTTCCACAGTAGCCCTGCACCGTCCCCAGTCAGCGTCTTCACGTGTAGATGAGGAGCTCATTCAGAAGAGCACCCGAGCCCTCGCAAATACCACCGACCCGTTAGAGAGACTCCGCCTCTTGTGTTTGTCCCGTGGTGCTTCAGGGATTGTCGGCATTGGAAGGTTAGCTGTTTTAGCTTTACGTTGTATCCCGCATATAGCTGGATAGGCAGAAGGATTAGGTTCCCTCTGCCTACAGTTATATATAGTTAAGACACCCCGGTCCTAATAAGATACTTCCGTTCCCCACATTCTGCCGAATTTGAAAGACATTGCGTGTTGAGTGACGGAATTCAACGCAGCGCTTTACCTCGCCACCAGAGCGAGCCAGAGCGAGCCAAAGCGAACCTAGTACTTGTCGCGTTAACTAGTAGTACTTGCTGCGCCTCAGCCCAGGTAGGTTACTTTAATAAGAGCGTTTTTTAAACATGCTGTATCCCGTATCCAGCAGGGTAGGCAGAGGGAATCTAGTGTTAAGACTTCGTTGCCCACTTTCCGCCGAATTCTGGAAGCATTGCGTTTTGAGTGGCGGAACTCAACGCCGCGCTTTTCCTCGACGCCAAAACGAAGAAATGAAAATATACATTTAAATAAATATTTTATTTTCTCGAATGGGGATCTAACCCACAACCAGTCGCATTTACAATTACATAGTGTTATTTAGTTTCCTTAATAATTTTTCACATAACTAACCCATTTATTTGTTATTATTTTAAATTTTTTGTGTAGTTTTCTTTTGTATAATAATGTTATATTAATTTTTGTCCTTATGTTTTAACGTTGATTTTTAATCGCTTTGCAAGTGTTTATTCAATTAAATTTATCGCGTTATATCGTTTATACTAATAGTATGTTTTTAATTAGCACTCTTAATTAAAGTACTGTGTGGACCTTGTTTTTAGTTCACCAAGCGAATAATATGTAACATACATATATACATACATACATATTCATATATATACTATTTTATATGCCCAGCGAAAACTACTGCGAGTCATTAATGAAAATTATAGTTTAGCTAGAAAATACGATAAATGGAAGGACTAAGAAGCTTTGTTTCGTTACTAGAGCGATGTAATGATTTTTTTTTCCTCAAACCGGAAAGAACCCACGACCTGTCGCATTTTCAGTACAGTCGCACGCTTGTGCCGCTGCGCCGCGACTGGCCTCAACTATGTTGTATATTTAATTGGGTCAAGCAAGAATACTACACTATTCAGCGCTTTTCGCTCCAAGAGTAGTGCCATTGTGGAGGGTTCTTTGATGTTAGGACCGTCGAGATATTCTTTTGTTATTTTGAACGCTAATTACGTCACGTTTCGAAGGTTTTACATACTCGTAAAGTGAGATTAAGTTAATATGAGTCATGTGCTGTTTGGGTTAAGGTATAGTTAAATTTAATTCCTTTGCTTCTTTCTTCTACTTCTAACCTTTTCTTGGTGGTATACGATAGAAATATTATTTATTAACTTATTAATAAAAAGTTAAATATGAATCTAAATTTGTTTTTTAAGATCTTGTATGTATATTACATGTAAACGAGGGTGTTTAATACGAATGATTACAACTAAAAATAATATAGGGACCGTTACATACCAATGTATTGTGTGTTATACTGTCTTTTACAATTTAAAAAGGTAAAAAATACTGAATATTTTTTGTTGGCTTAATAACGTTGTACCTAAATAAATATAATATTGTCTATTTTCCTTTAGAGTTTTCCGCCGTATGGACGATGACGGCAGCAAGCAGCTCAATAAAGAAGAGTTTGTCAACGGCATCAAAGAAACAGGATTGGAAGTGAGCAATGATGTACGTATAAGGCCTAATACAATAAAATAAATACATTTTATTAATTTCCTATTTCTAGACTCTTTACTCTACAACTCTACTCGTTTGCCATCAATTTATCAAATTAATGAATTAATTAGTGTCTTAACACTAGGTTCCCCTGTTGTGAAGCTGATTTATTTATTTAATCTAATACCGTTATTATTCATATTGTTTCAGGAAGCTGAAGACCTGTTTAACAAGTTCGATACGGACAAAAGCGGTTCTATCAGCCTCAATGAGTTCCTTATTCAGATCAGGGTGAGACTATTTAGAATTAAATTGGAGGTCACTCTTGTTTCAGTTTCGTTAGTAGGAATTATTTTTTTATATCTTAGTTAGCTTTAATCTGCGGCTTCGTCCCCGTGGTCAAAGGGAGCCGAGTCCGAGGTAAGGAAGCCTTCTTCGATGAATAATATATCCCTTAAGGTTTTTTTTTATTAGAAAAGATATATAGAGAGAGAGACGTTTAAAGATTATAAGCTCTTTTCTATCTGTTTCTTTATTTTTAGAGTTTGTAGTATCGGGGGTTTTTAATTAAAAAATATTTTTCTACTAATCTATAAATTATTTCGTTTCAGCCGCCAATGTCTGAATCACGTCGCGCTATAGTGGAGCAAGCGTTCAAGAAGTTGGACAAATCTGGTGATGGAGTGATCACTATAGATGATATACGCGGTGTTTACTCTGCCACTGCACATCCCCGGTAAGAATGAATAATATTTTTCACGCTATATCCCGTATTATCACGGAAGTGTTAAGACTCTCTCTAAGCTCCACCTAATTTTCGAGACAATGTCTTCAGAGTAGGTACCTATATCATATGTTCAAGATTGATTTTATTCTTCTCATTATAATTTTTTAGGTACATGAGTGGCGAAGAGTCAGCTGATTCCATCCTAAACAAGTTCCTCGCAAATTTTGAAACTGAAGGCTCTGTGGACGGGAAGGTTTGTATTTTGTACATTTGCTGGTGTTACTGTTTTGGTACCTACTGTAATTTGTTTTATTGATTTGTTTGATTTGTTCAAGCAGGGTAGGCAGAGTATAATTGGGAACCTAGTGTTAAGACACTGCGTTTCCATTTTTTTTGATTTATTTCAGCACTTGGCCCGAAACGTTTTTTTTAAATTTATTTTTATATCTAATTTTCTTATCAAATATATTAATTACATTATTGTTTTTATAAGTACATACAATAAATACCTATTATAATACCCCCATTTCCATTAAGACACTTCCGTTTCCCACTTTACATCGAATTCTGGAGTCATTGTATATCGATCGAATGGCGGTACTCAACGCCGCGCCCTGTCCTGTTACCAGAGCCAGGAAATAAAATGAATTTATTCCTCCGAGTGTAAATACAAAAATAGCTTTTTTTATTTGTTTAATTTTATCATTTTTTCAGATAACACTAGAAGAGTTTATGAATTATTATAGCGGCATAAGCGTCTCCATTGACAACGATTGTTACTTCGACCTCATGATGCGTCAGGCGTACAAGCTGTAACTTGCTTGTATATTTGTCTCACTCGCACACAACATGAGGAAGAGAGATGGATATATAGCACCACGTTTGATATTCTAACAAATGTTTGACTAAATTATTGTGTGTATTCATTATTATTAGTTAATAAATATTTTAACTTGATTTTTGGTGATTTTTTTTGCTATTTTTTACTTTCTCTTTTTCTTGGCATATATTGCCAAGTGAAAATTACCAATTTGTGTCAAACGAAAATATGCATGAAATAATTTCTATTTCTTATTAAATTACGTAAATAATATAAACATCGTCTACCCTGCTATATGCGGGACAGCGTGAAGCTGAATAAAATCAAGATAGTACCTAATTCAGAAACAAGTAATTGTGTAGTACAAGCGGGTGAAGCCGCGAGCGGGTTGCTAGCATAAAATATAATTTTAAAGGATAGTTATCTATAGTATCAATAAATAATAATTTAAAGCTTTTGTGATTATGGGCTACTGCTAAAAATAATTAATTGATAATCCCAAAGTATATTATACTTTTAAGAAATTGGAAGTCAAAAAGCAATTATATAATTATGTGTATTATGTAAGATATTTTTTATGTTAATTTAAAAATATTAAATGACACATTTTTGACACTACTTTATACTGACATTTCATAAGTAGCGGTCTTTATACATAAATTTTCTATTTAAATAAATTAACTATATGATATTTATTAAAAAGGGGTACGAATGAATTGATAAATTGCAAGTTGCTAATTTGTACAAGTTTTTATAACATTTTTTTATAGTTTCAGATTCCAAAATGTGTCGAACAGTCCACGCGGTGCTTCAAACCGCAATATGCGGTATACAGATGTTAGTTCGAGTGTTTATGACAGTTATTCTTATGATAGAAAACCTTATAAGAATGATTCTACAGACTTTATATAATTTTATTTCTTTCTTGCTCCAAATGATATCTTTGGTACCTATATGCGTAGTGTTCCTTCTCACTGCAAGGTTGAAGTGTTTCATGTGTGGAGGAGGTGGCGGATGTCCCATCAACAGAGGTGGTGCTTGCGACTGTATAATGTCAGCGATAGCCATAGCCATCCTCTTCTTCATATTCCGAGAAACGGGCGTCCTTGATAAAATCTTCTACAGCCTAGGCTATACGAAAGCTAGACCAGTCGTTCACCGATTTGTACCCACTCCTGGCGATATAACCGAATGTTCGAGAAACGATACGGATTATCCGGACGAGACCACGACAACTTTACCTGATATCATGTTGAATGAAACCTTATCATTATTCCAAGATTTTAGTGATTATGGTACTGTCAACACAACAGAAGAATCGACTACGGCAGGGTCCGATGTAAGCTTTTACGATATTGCAGTAACATCGTTCTCTATAAATACTGAATCTACAGAAGAATCAATGTCAGAATATAGCACTACTACAACAGAAGGACGTTTCATGCAACTTTTGCGTGGTAATAAAACGTTTATGGACCTACCTTCTTATGTTTTATGACAATAATTAATTTTTTTTGTTTATATATTTTAAATGTCATATTTACTATTTTTGAGAAAATATACAATTTATTTCATAGCCACCGTGAATGAATTTTTGTCACCTAATAATTTTAGTTTAGAAATATTTAATAGATACGTAAAATGAAAATTGCTAATTGATTAATACATCCTCTACACCAGATTATGAGCCCACATCAACTAAAAGTCAAATAAACTAAACGGTAGAAATGTATACATAGAATAAGTAGTTTGTTAATTAAATATGTGTGTATAATATATTTAAATATAATTACAATATATTTTTTATAGTTCCTACATAAATAATAAATAAAGACCAATTTTTAAACTCTATGACATAGCATCGTTTCTATTTCTACAAGAGTATATATTAACTTAGAACTTGTTTTAAAATGTGTGTTTGTATTTTTGGTACAATTATAATTTTTCTTTCATTATCTGCGATTGTTGATTATATAGAGCTGCAGCATAATATGCACACTTTTCACCGTAGGCTGAAAAGGGGCCTGCCGTGATGTTTTCATTCAGCTTAAGATCATGTCATAGAACGGGCCGACATTAGTCTGTTCCGCAGTAAAGGTGTTAAAAACCTACTCACAAGTATAAGTAAAAATAAAATAACTCAGAATCAACATATTAAAGATTTTTTAATATGTTGATTCTGAGTTAGCGAAGTTAAACTGAAACACTCAGTTTCCAATTTATTTTGTCCTTTTTAAATAACATTATTTCCTCAGTAATACTTTCAGTGGAATTAAAAAACGAAAACGTTTATTTTAGTACATCTGTGCTCTGTCATTTTGGCATTTTAAATGAAATCAAAACAAACTCTATAATTTTTTTATAAAAATTTAAATAAAAAAGGTATAAATGTATTTAAATGTACAAAAATAAAACGTTAAACTCATTTTTATAATGTAAATTAATTAAAAAAATATAAAAAAAAGCTTAAAATAAGAAAATATGTGTTACCTTTTGTACGTGCCGATAGTGTGCACTCTACAAACTGCATCGAGAATCATAATTACTATATTACTAGCCACAGAAGACCTCATACGTATGATAATTCAAACAATTCATAACTACATTTCAATGTGTCTACAGTGCATTGCAATATTTCCAATGTGCATGGCTTTTTGCTGCGTAAACAAATGTTGCCATTCTCATATCTGCCATAGCGGATGCTCTCCTGGAGGTTACAACTGTGGATGCACTTTTGCCCTTCTCGTAATTGTTATAATTATTCTTGTAGTATTATTTTTTGTGTTTTCATTTGACGATGTTTTAGAAAAAACTGCATCGGCTACATGTAATTTGATTAACTATTTAAAGAAAATGTTCAATATGTTAAATAGTGAAATCAAAAATCTCACTGGCGGTGTAATAGTTAAAGGAAATAAAAGAACAATTGATGTGTTAAGACATGATCAGGCACACGATGACCAGTTAAAATATGAAGCAGAAAAAACTAAATTGGATTTCGAGAATTTTATTGAAAAAGTTATGAATGAAGAAGATTTAAGAAAAAACAATGAAACTGCTCACGTTACAAAATCTGGAACGTTAAGTAAAATTGCTCCGAAAATTGCACAGCCATCCTTTAATAGTCAAAATACGACACTTATGATGCAAAAAATTTTAGATAAAATTATATAATACAATTAACAATGACGCGTTGTAAACATAAAAAAATATAAGTTTAATAAATGGTATATAAATAACTCTTAGAGTTGATGTTATTTAACTTTTCATGCACCTATATATCGTCAAAGTGTGGGGCACAAGGGTGTGACTGTAACGCGACGATTCGATCCCGATGAAAGGAAATATTTATTTACATTTATATTTTCATTTCTTTTCTCTGGTGTAGAAGCAAAGAGCGGCGTTGAGCTCCGCCACTCAACACACTATGCTCCATAATCAATAGAATATATATTTTACAGAATTTTGTTTGAGCTAAACTTAAAATGCTACTCGACTAATGATCGAATAGCAACTCTTTATCTTGCAAACGTTTGAAATACTAGAAATATTAAGAAATATTGGATAATAAATTATTTGCATGCTGGTTTCCTATGAATCAAAAGATTTAGTAACCCAATGAAACAGCTTTTTTTATTTATGAACAGCTTATTAATTATTAGTTTTAAAATTTAAGAAATTAACTTTCTTAATAATTACTAGAATTACAATAATTAATTAATACTAGGATTAAGAAAAATTGTACGTACAAATTTAGGAAAGACCGTACCGTATTACTTATATGAGATTTGCCTTATCCTATCAAAGAGTTCGAATAATATATAATTCAAATGACAATTATATTGACATTTTAAGTTTTATTTGTTACTAAGCTGTTGTGTTACTTATAAATTATTTCTAAAATATAATGAATAACTTTGGTAAAGATTACTAAAATTTATTTTCAAATTTGACGTTAAGATTGAAAAGTTTCACTTAAAAATTTTGATGTTTCACCGTTTCACCGTTACCATTTACCGTAATGGTTATTAATATATTATTAAAAATAATCAAATAAAATAATTGAGATAATCACAAAAAATCCAAGACTGTTTGCTTAATAAGATTTATACAGCAAAATATTTATAATTTCAATGGTCGAGTTTGCTACGAGGTAAATAATTATGCATTGCAATAGATCGAACATTCATTCTAAAGTTATCAAAGGAGACACACTATACCCTGTGCTACAATGTTCTCATAATCGAATCTCTTCCACATCGTGTCGGTCTCAGGGTCATGTCCACAATCTAATGTGCTTGCGAGTGCCAGTAATCCACTTTCCAGAAGGAAATAAAAGAAGTATTGCATCAATTAATTCTTGCTTGAATCAAAAATCCCTTAAAAAAAAGAGAATTACAGCGAATGGACGAAAAAATATCAATATTGTTCCTGTGAAACATCACGTTGTAAAAGTTCATGATAAATGTACTAAGCCAGGTAAACATCTTAAAGTTATGAAGCAGACAAATGAGGTGGGTGTACAATTTTGTCATAATTGGAAAAGAACAGACGAAAAACAATATTTACAGAAATCAAACTATGTGTGTAGTAAGACCTTATTAAACTCTTTAAACAATGTTGAAAATCTTGATAAAGAATGTTACAAATCATGTGAACACATAAATATAAAAAACAGTAGCAAAAACTGTAATGTAAAGGTTGAGAATTGTATTAAACGCTGTTATACCAACCAGCAACCAATAAATCAACTTTTAAATTATGATGTAGCCAAATGTCCTAATCATATCCAGAGCAAATGTTGTGATCATAGAAATTTATTTTGTGCAAGAAAAAGCAATAATGCCATCCATGCGTTACATGAGCCTTGCCAATACCCTTTAGAAACAGTTTTCCCAATACAAAATTGTTCATATAGCAATCCACACGAAAATTGTTGTACGAAATATTATAAAACAAATGAAAAAATATCATATTCAGACCAAAAATTAGGGGCAACACAAAACAGACTTCCTATTTATAATGAAAATAACTTTGTTTTAAAAAGACGAAGAGAACCTTGCAAAGTTGTATGCTCAGATATTGTTACATGCTGTAAGCACGATGACATTTTAATTAAAAGGAAACCCAAAATATACTGCCATAAGTATATCAGAAATCACACTAAACCAATTTGCCAGTATTTAAGAAATCTCCAACTAGAACAACCTATAAGAAATGCAGAAATAAGTTGTTCTACACAATTTAAAAAACACAATTTTAATATTTGTCATCACAAACAATCTCATCCAAGCAATGATAGAAACGTCCTCAAGCGTCACGCACTTTATCCACGAATTTGCAATACACTAACAGCAAGACGACATCGATCTTGTTCTCGTCCTGATAAAACTTACATACATATACCATTTAAACTATGGAAATGTAAAATATATTTGTGTGACCATTTACATAACAAATCAAATTTATATAAAACAGGATGTATAGCAAAGAGAAAGAAATTTTTACACTGTATGAAAAAACATTCATGTGCGTCTCACAAATGTGGAAAATGCAAGCGGAATAAAAGGTGCAAATGCATGATAACATTTCTAAAATGTTTGTGCAATAAAATTAAAAATAAATGTAAAATGTATCGTAAGTGTCGGGAAAGAAAATGTGAAAGAAGAAGACGTCCTGACTACGACTGCAACCAATTCTTCGAACATATGCTAAGAAAACGGCCACTTTATCCTGATTGCCTGCAATTCTGTCGATTACAGCTCACACAGTGTATGCAGATGATGTGTATGGCCTGCACGTTCCTAATTTGGTGTCCATTCTTAGTTACTTTTGAAATTTGTAAATTATGTTTTTGCTTCTGAAAGATTACTTATTACAATATAATTTTATACAACATTGTCATATATTTTTACTTTTATTTCATCAAAAAATATTCTGTTCTCAAGTGAAACATACAACTGATATTGTACAATGCCGTACTTAAAAACAAATAAGCTGCAACTGATTTCTTTACATGATTATAATAGTAAAGATATTAAGTATCCATACCAACTATACCAAGGTATACTCGGTAAACAACAGCTTCACGCTGTATCCCGCGCACTGCAGGGAAGGCTGAGGGAATCTAGTGTTAAGACTCTTAAGAAACTGCGTTCCCCCACTTTCCGCCGATATCTGGAGGAATTAATTTAACGTAGTAACGAGTAAATAAAAAATTGTACAACATTTTTAATAAATTAGACCTATTCGGATTTTGTAATAAATAAGACTTATTTATGAATGAGCTTAAATTATACAGGAAAAGAAAGAACAGACAAATTAAACATAACGTTTATAATTTACTTTACAAAGACAACAGTAATACTTACAAAGTCTATGTGCACAATAAACAACACAACAAGGCGCGACACAGTTCAAAAGAAACGATACACGGCGTCCAACATATAAAAGCAAATATATATATAATTAAATAATAAAAGTTTTTCATAAAGGTTATTAAGCCAAGACACTGTGGATACACGTTTGGACAGATGAAATAAAACCAGAGACACGGAGTCTTCCTCAACGTAGTCAAAATCGTATGTCGGCATCCGTAGAGAGCTTGATCATATCTTTTTCTTACTCTTTTCTCTCTGAGACGCTTTTGTCTCTCAAATGCTGCTTTCTCCTTTGGAGTTTTGCCTTTGTTGGCAAATAGAGTTTCGTACACAGGTAAACCTTCAATTTGATCAGCAATCACACTCAGGGCGTGGGACTCCTTCACTGTTTGAGATATTTGTGAAGTCTTATTTGACCACGTTCTGCTTAGCCATTGGCCAAACCTATTCAATGTTACTTCGGGATTTGTAACTCTTTCTCTGACGTAGACATAGCTTCCAATTGGGTTAAAAATTATAGAGAAGATTGCTGAAAATATGTTTTTTATTGATTTAAGCAATACATTTACAAGGCCAGATACTAAATTTGCTAAACAGTTCCAGTTATGAGCATCTTCTTTTAATGCCATTTGCTGCTTTCGAATCTCTTTCCGGTGCATTTTTTCTAGTTCCATTTCACTTTCCTTGAACTCTTTTTCTTTCTCCTCAATCTGCTTTTCGCATCGTTTTCGTCTCCTTCGTAAGAATTTCATTATACATTGTATTACTGGTGAACTTTGCTCTCGTTGTTTTATCTTTTTTCTTTGAAGATTTGATTTCTTCTTATATTTTTTTTCTTTGACAACTTTTTTATCTCTCTTTGATTTAATTTTTTTAGACTTTCTCCTTTCTCTCGTTTTATATTTATTACATTCGCAAATATCTATTTGATCTTCTTCTTCCATGAATATGAAATAAAATAATAAGTGATTTATAATATATTCTGGATATTTATAAAATATATTTCAATAAAAATCAACTTCACGCTGTATTCCGCACACAGCATAATAGGCAGAAGGAACCTAATGTTAAGACACACCGTTGACCACTTTCCGCTGCATTCTGCAGTCACTGCGTGTTGAGTGGCGGAGCTCAACGCCGCGCTTTGCCTTGAAACCACAGCAAAGAAATAAAAAAAACATAAGTTTCAATAAACATGCAATTTTTTCGAGTGCGGATCGAACCCACAACCAATCGCTGGCCTCAAATAAAACATATTAACAATGTTGGGAAAATAATTATAAGTTGACGATTTCATGATAATTTATTATCGAAATCAATCTGTAATTTGACAAAATGGTAAGGCTAGACCTTACCATTTTGTACTAGGTATAAAAAGTTTTCAAAATATTTTTTTAAGTTTCACGATATTCCTGTAGCAGTTGTTGTTGTAGCAGAGGAGGCAGATGCCAGATAAACATATCATATTATAAGATAGTTCGTTTTCACTTTCCGCCTAAAACGTTGCTTGCTTAACCGGACTCATCATTGTGCGGTGAGAGCCATAAACATCACGTTTACAGTCGAACATTGTTCCACTGCGCCACGAATACTAATAATTATCAATTATCACGAATTTTATGAAATAAGTTAAAGTCAAAGATTATATTTGAATTTTCGTTATAGTAAAACGAAATCATATATCTACACAATAATATTATACAGAAGAATTAAATAATCCATCAGATTTTAATAAAGGAACAATACCTCTAATTTCTTTAGGCACACGCGATGAGCTTGTACGTCTCCTTCGTCGTGGTGCCTTTTGATAATTATCTGATAAATTGTCCGATTTGCTAAATATGCGGGAGCATAAGTAAGATAATTTACACTTTTTATGACGCTGGCAAGTTTGAAGCGTACATTCCTTGATATTGGGAATTATTTTTTTATTTAAACATTTGCAATTTAAATTTATGTTTTTCTTAGCAGCAACATTACAAACACCAGTTGGGCATATTTTATCATTAGCGTCAGCCAATATATTTTTAATTTCATGCGAATTTAAAACATTCATGTTAGAATCTATCATTACTTCAAGCAAGGGATTATTTTGGGTCTCGTATTTTGGAGACTTACGTCTATTCTTTTTAATTGACTTATTTTTTAAATCACATGTAGTATCTTCGCATTCAACCGAATGTCTTTGACCACACCTACATTTGAATCTACCATTCTTCTGTATTAGTGCTCGTTCGCAGATACCTCTATTGCATACATTTTTTGAAGCAGACACCCGAGAAGGACAAATGCATTGCTTTTGTTCAAGTGTCCCAAATTTTTTTACATTCATTTCTACTTCTTTTGGGTTCAAAACGCGCATTTCTTCTGAATCAACTTTCATTTCAAACATTGGTTCTCTTTTAATAGGTTCATTTTGTATTTTACTATTGACTTTGTGTGTACTCGCCAAGTTTATTAATTTACTTAGGAAATTACATGGGCGAGATTTGCTCTCTTTCCTTTCTGTGGTACTAGGAACTGTCCGATCACCTTGGCCTTCCATGGGATCTTTTTTATGCACATTAATATTCGTCCTGTTCACTTCATTTTTCTTTTTACTAACTTGTTTTTCTCCTCTTTTTTGTGGAATGTAGTTTAAAGCTAAACTTGTCCTACAAGGTCCTCCAACACAAGAGTCACCGGTTGCATCAGGGTGAGTCGAAGCTTTTTTCTTCTTTGATTTTTGATTTTTTTTTAAATTAATGTCTATAATGGGATGTTCGTCCTTAATAACTTTATCACTATGTAAAGCGATTTCTCGTTTGTCATTTTGCTTATAATAGATACCTTTGGATTTTTTTGCATATTTATTTTTATCTTTTTTGTTCCACCGTGAGGTTTTAAATACCGTTACAGGTGTTTGCTTTTTGTTATTCCAAACCTCAGTAGTATCATGATCACCATACATATCAGCTATGGACTCCCAAGTTTTTGGCTGCCCACTATCATGGCATTTGCAAAGATTTGGATCGGCACGAGTATTTTTAGATTTATGTTTTTTAGAGTATTCAGTGTTTGATTTAAGTGACACTCTCTCATATGGCGGTGGTGCAAAAGAAGCATCGGTTATTTGCAGATTCTTTTTTACTTTTTGATCTCTTTTTTTCTTAGCCATGTTTATTAACTAACCAAATGAAAAACAAATTATTATTAAATACACTATAATGTATTCGATTGTATTTTAGACACCAAAGTTTCATATTTTTATTTTTTTACAGATTGTTTCTTCTTAGTTTTAAGCTATTATTTGAAAAAAAAATTAACTTATTAAATAAAATTTAAAAATAAAATTTACATGTATACTCATAATTTAGATCAAATGTCAATGTATAAATCTGTTGAAATACCGTGTTATATTATGACTTATATACTAAATTTTAAAGAGGTTCAATTAAGAGAACGGTAATTGTAAAAAGCTAGAATTAAAATTTTATGATATATAAAAATCAAGAATACAATAATCTTGTTTCTACTAAATAAAACTTATCTTATATATTATATACTAATATTATCGAAACATATTTTTTGTGTAAAAATGTAATTTGATTCATTCAATATTACCATAAGTAAATAAACAATAATGCAATCTACATGGCAATACAGAATGAACGAAAACGTTGCAGAACGTTCATCAGTCGCTAGCTCGTTAAACGGAATCGAAATTATTGTTCAGTCTCAGACTCTCAGTCTCAGTCATCATTCAGTTCTGTCGTAACTCGAAAGTATTGCAGTGGTCGCGCGCGCTGTGATCTATATTTCGTGCATTAATGTAATACGAAACCGGTTTTTGTTTAGCTACTTTTGGTTTTTTCCATTTTGTGTGTATAATATTTACAGTAACCGACCTGAGAGAAATCACAACATGGCTCTAAAATACATTATATTCGTTGTATGCATTGGTAAGTTAATTCTTTGTGAAATTAAAATATAATCGAACTAAAACGTGTTTTAAATTTAACTATGTACTTATTATTGGGTTAATGCTTAAATATACATATTAATTAAAATTTAAATATAAAATAAAATCGGATCTACTGCAACAATGATTTTCGTAACCATTACTGTTTCAACTTAGATACCAAAGGTTCATAGTTCAAAAAACTAGTGCTACTTCCGTTAACAACAGATTCATTTGATAAAGTTTATATTAACAATTAAATAAAAGTAAAAAAATGTGACTTTTACCTTGTTTCTGACATTATTTTTATAATTGTATAAATATAAGTACAACAGAAAAATATCATTAACATAATTGTTGATACTTATTTTTCTTACGTAAATATTAATGATATTTAAGACAAAAACTTAATGGTCTTTGTTTTATTGGGCACATTTCAGAAATAAATATTTACTTAACTAAAAAAATAAAATACAAAATTGACTCAATTAATAAATAATTTCAAATATTTCGAATTATTTTAGGAATGGCTTGGGCCCAAAGTGAACCATCACTCTCGGACGCCATAAACAATTTGCCTCCTGAATTGCAAGGCAAAGTTGATGAAAAACAAGTAACAGAACTGACAAATAAATCTATGAAAGTATTTAAGAAGAAATGTGAAGATAATGGTGGCCCTGAGGCTTATCAATCCAGTGAGGTAAATGCTTTGTTCTTTTTTTACATTATAACCCATAGCAGGGTAAACTGAGTGTTAAGATACTCTGCTTCTGACTTAATGCCTAATTTTAGAGCTAATGCATATTGAATGGCAGAACTCAATGCCACCATGTTGTTAACAGAGAGACAATAAAACTTAATTCCACCAAATGGGTATCAAACCCACAACTGTCATATTTACAATCAGAACCTGTGAGGAAAAAATATGTTTATGTTTCAAGAGTCTATTTATCCATGAATGTTAAAAAATGGATTACATGACATTAATTGTTTTGTGCGTGCAGTCAGAGTTATTTCCTGCACTTAAAATGTGTTGTATTTCATAAGACGACTCTCAAATAAGTATTCGATAATAGCTAATATCCAATCACTACCTCAGAATAATTTATAAATAAAAAACTATACGAAAAATATATTTGTTTAATGCTTATTATGTGTGATTAATTATATAATAAATCTGCAATAATTTGCTACTGAGTTTAAAGATATTCTCTTGTTAATTACTCTCTCCATTTCTAATTCTAATTCCTATCTCCCGCCATCACTTATATCACTCACTTAAGGAGGTAACAATGTTTTGCAAAGTTTTATCATAATTTTCACTTATTATCATTATTGTATAAAATGTTTATTGTTTTCCCTTTGCTTTTTGTAATTATGCTTATGTTCATATTGTAAAAAAATATGTATGCTTGCGTTAAATAATAGAATCTCAGCATTGACCCCAAGTCAATAATATTTCTAAACAGAAACTTATTTAGAAATATATAATTTACAAAACATTTATGTTATTTCTTAGATTCTTGTATTCTTGTTCATTTAATTGTAAGCAAGTTTTCCACTTCCATGCTATTGTATCTATTAATCTTATGATTCATTTATTATCGACATCATGGTACCAGTTATATGGAAAATAAGGTAGTAATTCATTTTTTTAATTGAATATTGCATGAAATCACTTGAGGTAATTAAATTATTCATTAATATTAATCTATATCTATATGAAAATATAAATTGTGGCTTTGATCATGTGTGTCTTAAATTTTGAAGGCAAATAGAGAATGGACTGTTCTTTTATTAGGTTTTTCTTCTTACCCAGCTAGCTCAGTACAGAAAAGTAAACAATATGTAAAATATAAAATGGTATAATAAACTTTTTATTACATATATTTAAAATAATAAAATTATTAATAAATTACAATTTAATCTAAATCAACACTCTTAAAAGCAATTAAAGTTTATGCATATCACAACTTTCTTAGAAGAGAAGCTTTGAAACTGTTATTGTTATTTTTATGATTATGTGTAGTGGGAAAAAATCGGTGTGACTTCCTGTGCAATGGCTTATGTCTGCAATACAGAATGTCGGGGATTCCCATAAGTCCCAATACGTTCAAGATATAGCTTACTTTTAAAGAACTGATAAATTACACCTGAATTTATCTATATTGATCTTTTTATGTAATAAAGAAGCATCACAAATATGTTGGTGGTTCAGTAGTCGTGACTTGGATTCCATTAATTTTATTTTCTTCCTTGGTAAGATAAAAAGGCGTTGAATTTCCGCGTTACAAATTGGATGGAAAATTTAGAAGTTCTAAATCTAGGTTTGCTCTGCTCTCTTTTCGGTGCAGAAATGTGTGGAGCTAATTTATATGTAATTAATTTTAATGATGGGAATACCAGAGTCGGTTATTGTAATTTTAAAAGTAAAATAGCCTTGTCAGTTATACAACATAAATTACAGGTTATTCAAAATGACAAAGAAATATTAAGCTTTAGTTATTGCAAATATTTATTAATTAATATTATAAATTTAAAGGCCAGTCGTGGCACAGGGCCACATATGTGTGGCTGTAAATGCAGATTGTAAGTTCGATTCCCACTCGAGGAAATTAAATTTTTAATATTTTTTGCTCTGGTGTCGAGGCAAAGTGCGGCGTTGAATTCCGCCACTGAACACACAATACAGACTTCGGTGGGAAGCGGAGTGTCTTAACACTAGTCCACCCTGCTACTTACGGAATACAGCGTGAAGCTGTAGAAAAGAAACATTTAAAAAAAATTATAATAACATAAAATTATGTATATTTTACATTTTCCTTACAAGGTCTTACTTGGATTAATTAACTCGAAAAACAAATATTACTTTTATGATACATCTTTTTTTTTTTAAATGATATAGTATCTACGTATTTTTATGCATACTTCATAAGTCATTAAAATACCAAAACATGTATTGGCCCAAAATTATATTGAACTTGCTCTTTTTAATAAAAATGGCAAATGCTGGGAAACGGGTCATCGGACCGGTTTTAATGAACTCTCAGTTTTGAAGACATGTGTTCTATACATGCAAAGTTAGTGTGTAATTATATCTTGGCCAGGAAACAGTAACTCGATATTTTAAAGAGTAAGGACGACATGCAAACTTCTGATTTTTAAATATTATTAAATATATTAATTTAAATTCTGCTTAATGTTAAAAACAACTCTATACAAGATCAATATTTTTTTAATAGCTTTCGGGTTAAATAACTTTTTTCTTCACACATCTGCATTTCGCGTGGCAGATAGAGAAACTACTCTCATTTTTTATTATTTCTTCTGCACTTTTTATATTTTGAACAAGTCCAGCGTTGAGTTCCGCCACTCAACCAACGGACGAAAAGTAGGGAACGTAGTGTCTAACAAGGTTCGTTCTGCATATATTACTGTATTCGGTATACAGCGTGAAACTGAAAAAAATAACTTTCTACTATTAAATTGATACAGATGACACTTTTCTTAAAAGACAGCTTCATAAATTAAAAATATTTTATTAAATCATTTCGTTTAATAAGTTTCGTTTAAAACTACGACTATTGAGTGTAATTAGAAATTTCCCAATTTCGTTTTTCGATGGCCGCATAAATTATACGAAGTTATCTTCCAAATTGGATTTTTACATATAGTAAATCAATGATATGGGCTTTTTAAGCAAAAAAACCTTTACCAACTTATATTGTGTCATCGTTAGGGGAAGTACATCACGGTAGTAATGACACCTACCACTTACCGTATGACATTATTTCTTAAGGCCATGACAAAAAATAAATTTTCAATGCTGTTTCCTCGTAAAGTCATTGTGATTCACAAGACGCTTTGTCCTCTCGTCTTCCCGGGCAGCGGAAAACTCGTGTCTGTTTCAATATAACTCCACCTGCTGTAAATAGAACTACTCACATTAATTTGTATGATCCAATAGAATATTTTTTTTACTTTACGCTGTTACCCGTGCAAAGCAGAACTTGGAAACCTGGTGTTAAGACACTCGGTTCTCATTAAGACACTTCCGTTTCCAACTTTCCGCCGAAGCGGGTTGAGTGGCGGAAATTAACGCCGAGCTTTGGCCTCGTTACTAGAACGAGGACTTGAAATTATTAAATATTTTCCCCGAGTGGGAATCGCACCCCCAACCGTCGCGCCACGACTGGCTAACATAAAATTTATATTATTATTTATATATCATTAATACAAATATTTTCTAAAAAAACTAACACCAAAACCTCAAGACTAAATCTGAAGATTAAATTTGAGATTAGAAATTAATAAGGTAGTTTAACCTTTCAAACACGTACATATATACGTAGTAGGTAATATGTGTACATATTTAGTTCGTGTTTGTGTGTATTACTTTTTTAGCTTTACCTCCTTATATCAAGACACTCCGTCTTCCAATTATAAAGACATTGACGGTTAAGCAATAATTATTATTTTATATTAATACAAACATTTCACCGACTGGAAACGAACCCATACCTCCCGCGATTACAAGGAATCACTGTACCACACTACATATACTCGTATGTTGACGACATCTTTTAGTTAAGGTAAAAAGACTTTGAAGGTTAAACTTTTTTCTACGAGGCAGTGTCTTTAGGTCAGGTCTTTGTCAAGTTCAACGTAAGATATGAGATATATACATATATCTATAAGTATACAAATCTTAGGCTGAAGTAGGTACCATATGCTATCATATTGACCTTTGGGAGACTTCCTCATTTTTGGCAACATTTTAGCTTCAGTTATATTCGTTTGTGTAAAAAATACTAATTAGTTAATTTAATCTTAAGAAAAATATGACGCTGCAGTGACGGGCGATTATTAAGGGTTTTGCCTTGCTTCTCGCGGTCATTTAAAATTTTATAATAATTATTCTTTTACGATAAAAATATTTTACTTCTTATATTAAAATACCATTTTAATATTATGAGTTATAGAAGACTTTCGAAATGTCTATTACAAACGAGTTCAGATGACGATATTTAACTTGATAGATGCGCGTTAGGGGTTTTTGCTATTTACTTGCATAATTTACAAATGCTTACGTTAGCGAAGCCTTATATAAGAAACCACTAGATCTTACCTTTTCTAATAAAGAGAAATTCCAACGTGTAAATAAACTTATGAGACAATTGTCGATAGTCATGGTGCAGGGACACAAGCGTGCGACTCTGAATGCGACTGATTCTGGGTTTTATTCCTACTTCAGGAAATGAAATATTTAATATTTTTTTTTCTTCGCTCTGGTATCAAGAAAGCGCGGCGTTGAATTCCGCCACTCAACACGTAATGCCTCCATAATTCGGCGGAAAGTGGGGAACTAAGATGTCTTAATGCGAACGGAGACTCAAGACTAGGTTCCCAGGTTCCCTCAGCCTATCCTGCGTTGTTCAAAATACAACGTGAAGCTGACAGACAGACAGTCATATAGGTACTACTGGAAATCGTAAACCTAGTAATTGTAAACTACATAAACAGTTTCAATGACGCATAATTTTATTGTTAAAATAAAATAAGTAATCTCGTCGAATTGATTATAATTTGACTCAATTTTGATAAAGCTTAATCAGTTTTATCAACCTTGTATTACAAAATGAATTGTGATTTACGCAAAGAATGTCGGTTCCAAAGTACAAGTATAATTTTTTTGTATGTAGGTAGGTATAGGTATGTTTCTTATATATTAGTATAGTAGTATTTAAGTCGGAAAGTATAAAATGAGCCTTTTATTACAGGTAGACTAAATATAAACTTATATTACATTGTTTTGTTACGTTACGTATACCTACGGAACACTCGTTAAAACTAACAGTATAAAAATGTTAGTCCATGCTTCTCTACTATCTAATAATTTACCGTTAACTTCCTGGCGTACTGTTTGATACTGCCTTTTCTTTGTTGCGATAAATACAAAAATAATAATAGATCTGTCATATAAGCTAACTGTAACGATAGCAGACAATGGCTAATTGGATTTCATGCTTAGATTAGGTTTTTTTAGCTGTATATTCCAATTATAAATTTGTTAATAGATTCATATAATTATATTTTTTTAATATTTGTTAATTTCTTTCTTTACGTTCTATCACGCACAGCGAGTGATAACCTTGTCACTGTTCACGTCCGATTTCAAAGCTGGCTTTCAAACAATGGAGCTGAACATCCAGGAGGTTGAACCCACAAACATCACGTTACAATCAGAACTTGACAACTGCGCTATGATGGCCTCATACATTTACTTAAAAAATATAATTTACGCGATGGAGAACTGCTAATACTGTAGGTATTAGGTAGGAAGTTTCGCTTGTAAGATACATAGCAGACCAGAGGTCGATGACATTATGTTTTGCCACATTAATGTCGCAATTTGTTTTGCTTCGATACTTACTTGACGAAATATGTATGTTACATTTTATAAAGGTATTTATTTTTATTTATTCAACAGATTTATATTTTTATATTACATTTAAAAAATGCTGAATATAATATTTTTAATTAAATCGCTATATAATTTACCAGAATAAAATGTATCGTGTGTAAATAAATTAATGGACTTCCCAAATCCGTTCATCGAAGGTCGACTTAGTGTGATTGGCTAACAAATATCTAAATATACCAAATTTCACACAATATTAGTAGAAAAATATCTTGTCTTAGTAATTGACGTCAATGCAAAAAATTTAAATACTAATAAATTTCCCTTCCCCATTTGCCTTAAGTATTGTAATAAGATCGTTAAGACTCTTAAATACCTCCAAGATGGTACGGTTTTCCTGCTACTTCAGGTAAAAGGATTTCGATGTTTTTAATCCTAAACGTCTATGTAAGGAAAATAAAATACATGTTTTTTTTTCTGTGTAAAAATGCCGTACATGTGATGTATTTGTAATGTCAACTACAACAATAGTTATTGTTTCAAAATACTTAAAAATAAAATATATAGTATTAAAGAGTACAAAGGTCTGCAAAATGAACGACGTATATACTCGTACCTATACTTCTCAGATAAACCTAGTGGGGTGGCGTTGGCTCCGGTCCAAATGCTCTCTCATCAGAACTGGCTTTGTACGACCTTAGCATATTATCCCAAATATAACACATAAATATATATTTACCGTATAGGTAAACGGAATATTATTCATATTTGGAAATATTATTCATATTTGCGAATATTATTCATATTTGGGCATATTTAAATGTATAATTTATCCTTTTTTTATCGTCTTGAATTTACTGCGTCAGTTATCAGAGATTTTCTTATTTGCAAAAAATATATATTTTACGTTCTACATTCTATAAATAGTTTAAGATGCACAAATATAATGTATGACATAACGATGCATTAAAGGAACTATAATGAATGAGGATGAAGAAAATTATATATGACAGTTTAAAAGATTTTTCAAAACAAAGTATGAATTTAGATTGATTTCAAGGGGATACCTGAGAACTTTACCTGAGAGCCACCTTTTTTGTACTATTTTTGCTACGTCCAAATATCCACCTTCGTGCAAAATTTTGGTAAACCTGACAAGAGTCCTTTTGAAATTCGTGAGTCGTTTTACCTTTTTTTGAATTTTAACTTTAAGCATAGAATGCTAGTTATTACAATAATTATCTCAATTAGCCAATGACAATTATAATTAATTACAATTAATTATGCTATGTGTAGATAAAATTAATTATTTTTCTCATTAAATACTATATATGGAGATGTCTAGTCTACACAATACAAGTAGGCCAATTAATAAGTTAATGTATATTAGCTTAGTGCTGTCAAGTATCCAAGTAATTTGGTGCCTCTCCTTGTAGGTGTGTTCTATTTCATATATTGTTGACTACTGTAAATAAGAAATTATTATTTTAAGATATTGTATGCATAGCTATACTATGGTTTGATTTAATTAAAGAAAACATATGTATAATGATATTGTAAACCTTGCAATTTGTGTTTTTATTTTAATGTTTTAATACTTCCTATTTTGCAACTTTTAAATATATTACGAAGGTTCTAGCAGAGTGAACTTATTTTAATACGATATATATTTCAACAATTTCGTTAAATTTTAACAATCTCACTTCAGTTTAGTCATTTATTCGTACATATCTAATATTTCTTTATTTTTAAAAAGTTATTACACTAAGAAATAATTTTCTGTAGGTAAAAGTATTTATTATATGCTTAAATATCGTTTTTAAAAATATCTACTAATAATATATGTGAAGGGCAAATGTTATCAACTTTTAATTCCCGCGATAAAAAATTAAATCTATTTTTGATATAGATTAATGTGTTATTTCAACGAAGATAATGGATAAATTACGTTGATTTGGACCATTTAAGAAACGAAAATATTTCTTTTTTAGCTTCATTTCGTAACCATTAAGACTAACTTTTTACTTTTTTTTTACTTTACTTTACTTCTTACGTTCCAAGTTTTTAGCTGAATTCTGGAGGCACAGCCTCGTTACCAAAGCAAATATGAAAATATTAAATATTTCGTTTCTTCCAGTGGTAATCGAAACCACAACCTCTCGCGTTTACAATTCTTATTTAATTCAGACGACGAATCGATTTATGTCTTTTCGTATGTGTTGTAATAAAAATTATAATCGTTTCTAAACTCTAAATAAAAGTCCCGGATAATATATTTTATTTTTTATTAAGTATTTTTCCACAACACTACCTAACTAAGGTTTGATTTTTAATATTTAAAAATGTTATTCAACTTTTAAGACTTGCGAAAACATTTAAATTCATCGATTTTTTATTAAAAATAAATTTATTTCAAATACAATTTTTTTAAACACTTACATGTCAGATTAGGCTAGTTACCTTGAGTATTTTATTTAAGACTATTTTGTCCTATATATTTCACCACTGAAATGTATAGATTTGGATATATTAATAAATGAACTCTATATTTACGCCCACCTAGAAAGTTTATTTTTTAACAAAAAAAACCATATAAATACCTATTTAGTTTATTAATTGTTTTTTTAACTGGTTGAGTTTCTTGCCGGCTCTTCTCAGCAGAACTGCCTTCCGAACCGGTGGTAGCTTTTTGTTCATATGTTCATTCGACGATTCAAAAGTGCTTATAATAATTGCCTATTTGAATAAAGAATATTTTGAATTTGAATTTAATAATAATAAGAGATAGGTACATGCGTATACGCACTATCTATTTTAATTCACGTAAACCGATAACAATAATATAAATTCAAATTTATCACGAAGGTCTTACCCCGGTCTGGTTAGATAACATACGGCATTCGTTTTCACTTCTAAAAACGCAATACATGCTATATTAGTGGAAAGTAGAGTACAATGACTCATTACTGAAGAAACATGATACCTTAATATGCTATAGATAGTCAGAGGAAACCTAGTGTTAAGACACTCCGTTCCAGTTTCCACCGAGTTGTGGCTTTGCGTGTTGATTAAAGGAACTCAACGCCGCGCTTTGCATTGTTACCAGAGCGAAGAAATTAAAATATGAAATATTTAATATCCTCAAGTGGGAATCGCAGTTTGTGGAAATTGTCGCTTTTACAGTTGTTTTTTTCTATTTTATTTCTATCTATATGTTATTAAAACTTATTTACATATTTCTTATAAATAAGTAATGTCAACTATGCAAACAACTTAGATTTAGTTATTGTATAAATTAATATTATAAAATATTCCATTATTAATATGAACGTTTTATTAAGTTTTTAATATTGACACCTAATTTATTAAGTTTCTAATATTAAGTTTTTAATATTGTTACAGAAAGCATTTTTAGGATTTATGGAATGTTTGAAAGAGCTGGTGGATCCTTCGCAGTTAGAAAAAGAGATAGAAGAAGCTAAGCCCAACGGCCGTGTGGATGAAGTCTTTAAGAAGTAAGATAACTAAATTATTATTTAATTCTTATGAAGTTAACGTTATTTATGAGACCAGTCTGCGCAATGGGACAGCGTCTGAATTTAAGGGATGATTGTGGGTTCGATCTCCACTCGGGAGGGAGGAGGGATGTATTACTTTCATTTCCTCGCTCTAGGAAGGCAAACCGCGGCGTTGAGTTATGACACTCATTGTTTTGAATGTGGGCTGAAAGTGTAGTTTTTCGACATTCTCTGCCAGGATAAAGCGTGAAACTGTTAAAAAAATAATAAGCTTATTATAAATTATTAATATATGACATAGATTATTGTACTTTATTAAAGAAAATCTTCAGATATACGAGGGGCATTCAAAAAGTAAGTTTCCCTATTTTTTAAATGATGTTAAAAATAATTTTTAGGTTAAAAAACGCATATTTATTTATTATTTGAAACTTAAAACTATTTTTCTACATAGACGCCTTCGACTTGGATACATTGTTTATGTCTGTATTGAAGTTTAAGCAAACGAAGTTTAAGTTTTTAAGGAAAAAAAGACGTGTCCTGTTTTGCAAGATTGTAAAGATTGAAGTTCGGCAAATCTCAATATCAGAAGGAATCAATACAAGAATATCATCAATACTCAATCGTCTGTCATCTTGAATGATGTGTTTTCAACAGCATCGATAGCTTCGTCCGTAGTGGCTGTTCTTGGCCGTCCTGCACGTTGTTCATCGTACGCAATCGTCGCACATTTGCACATTCATACAGTTGTCACCGTAAACTTGCACTAATTTACTGTGAATATCGTTTCCATTTAGTCCTTTAGCAGTAAAAAATCTAATAACTGCACGTCATTCAATATTGGACACGTTTTCCACTGGTACCTCCATTGTTGTCAAGCTTAGACTGCTAAAACTACTACAACTAACTAACTGCTAAAAAAACTATCAATATCAGTGCCGATCTTACCAACAGACCCAAAACTGAAACTATGTTCAGTGTGAGCCCGCTACATGGTGCTCATTAAAAATACCAGACCAGTGAAACTTACTTTTTGAATGCCCCTCGTAATATAAAAACGCTGAAAATAAATTATATACATTATTTTTTTATATATATAACTTTTATCTTATTTTTTTCTTTAATAAATAACTTGATGGGTTTATTTAATTGCGATAAACGTTTCATTGACACATGGTTGAAATGATTAATGCAATAAATTATGGGAAAGTTTATATTTAAAATTTTATAATATTTCTGGTCAATGATATTTCAATCAATATTTGTATAATGGGGGGAAAAGAAGAAAACAGACTGAGTATCAAAGGTTACAATCAGCTTGTACAAAATACATAAAAAGATCAAATTTAATAATATTATGTAAATTAAAGCCCCAAAAAGTAATAAATCATAAGGTAGTATAATTATAAAATACTTATTAACGAAACGTATAAAAATTTGAACTTAGCATGTGTTGGACGGTTTTAATGAAGCGCGGGTTCAAATCCCGCTAGTAAATTTTTCCTAAGTGTGGAATACCGCTTACAAATGTTAAAAATAATTTCTATTTCAGATACTGTGACAAAACGCCGTCATTAAAGTCGTGTTTCCGTAACTTAACGGAAACAGTCAAGACTTGCTTCTCCGTAGAAGAACAAAAGAATCTTAGAACTGTTTATAACATAACCGAACAAATGGCTGACTTCATATGTTTTAAGGAGGGCGATAGAATTGCCCGTAAGTTTTTATAATTTATAATCTTTCCAATATTTTTTTGGTTGAATATTTAATTGTTATAATATTTATATATTATACTTACTTAACACACAGCATTTTGATAGCAAGTTGCCATCCTGACAAAGGTGGATCTTGAGATATATATCTTGTGGCGAAAGAAATCAATGTATTATGTGTGAATTCGTATTCTTTGTAAAGACTTATCACAGAACCTAAGACTTACCTATAAATTTCATTTAAAAATTGTTAATTTATGAGGAACTATTATAGAATATTGAAATAGATTATTTTGCTTCTTTCATAATAAAATCAGGACTAAAAGACAAAAGCTAGGTTTCTTTCATTCTAATAGCAGCATATTCCGACGTATTCACAATAAAAGAAACAGTCGAAGTAAACTAAATTATAGTTATGAGAAGACCTAAAGAAAATGTATGAATATAAACGTGAGTACCGCATTTTGTGGAAATAGTTGGAAATTACTCGGGAAATAGAGCACAATGGGCTTACCTTGTACCATGTTATATAAATTCTGCCTTTATTTTGTCTTTATGTGTCCCATTCATGCGAGGGTCGGACGAGGTCGACTAAATATATCTTTATTGTGAATCGATGTCTCATATGTCTACATATGTGGTATCTTTGAAAATGATTTTTGGTGCACCTAAAATAGTAGACTAAGTATTCATAGATTAGATAAGAAATAGTGATTTAGATCCTTTATTAGAAAACTAAACTTGCTATCGACTACGACCATATAAAAAGAGTTTAAAAGAATATTTTTTATAATAAATTTAAAGGCGATCATTATTACAATTATTGATTAATTTGAAATACATTTTCAATTATAATAAATATTTAATACTAAGCTGAAATTTGAATGTAGTCTATTAACTAATATATGTACATATTACACGATTCGAAGCTACTTTATTGTTCCGATCGTTGCGCAGTGACACCAATTAACTCGAACATTCCTCGTAGTCGAGGCCTTCGCAGGGGCCCAAGAGTCTGACTGCTATTAAGATATTATTTACTACTATTTCATTTCTTGGCTCTAGTATCTAGGGCAAAGGGCGGCGTTGAGTTCCACTTAACACGCTATGGAAGGTGGGAAGACGGAGTGTCTTATCATTCTTTGAATATAAAAGGCAGTGAATTTGTTAAAAAATTTAAAATGTTGAAAAGAAGAACTTTATAATATTTTCCCATTATATTGTACCACATAAAATTTTACTCGACCTTAAAAAAACAAGTACCAATTATGAATTATTTCTCTTTTCCATTAGTATTCATATCGGAGAACGGACCGGAATGCTTCAAGGAGAAGAAGGTGGAAATTGAAAATTGTTTAAACAGCACCTTTGTGTCGGAGATGAACGTGGATACCCAAAAGCTGTCGCTAGATAGCATTCCCGAAATTAAGTTTGGGGTGAGTGTGCATTTTCAGTATATTCATATTTATTTTAATAATGTGTAGTGGCGAAATGGTACAGGGGCCTATAAGCGCGACGATAGTGGGTTTGATTCCCATTCAAGGAAATTACTCATTTTATATTTTTCATTCGGCGAAAAGTGAGAACCGGAGCCTCTTAACTCTAGGGCCCGTATTTATAGACGGCACTCAAGTCTGCCATCGATCTTGAGATGGCGTTTCCGTTCATAAATTACATGAATGAAAACGGCATCTTAAGATCGATATAAAAATTAATAAATATAAATATTAAATAAGGGCCTGGGCTTTTTTAGATTCAAATATATTTTTTGTTTTTAATTGATACTTATTTCTGTGAGACGAAATATATTTTAATAACTACACGACAGTCGATACATAAAACAGAATCAGGATTAATAAATACAAAATGTCACAAGCGTCTTGCTCAGGTACATCTAATTTTTCAAGGTTATTTTTTTCTACAACCTTCAACATCCAATGTCTAACTATTAATTTCCATTTTTTCTTAATTGACTTACGAGTTACATGTCAACTGGCTGAGAAAATAACCGGTTATTATTGAAGCAGAATTTAATTCAATTAGTAAGTTATGCACATAACTCGCTAAGGTTTATACAATAAATATTATTATTTATATTCACGCTATGTTATTATGTAAGTGATTTATTTTTTACTATATAATGACAATTAGATGAGTCGTAGGCGTACGTGTAAAGCGCGCATTCTTAACATTTTTTTAAATGAAACTACAAAAAAAGCATTACATTATGTAAGATGGAATGTTTTTGCAATTTTTTTCATTGTTCATATTTTTGTTGCTGATAACTCTGATATATTGACGAAGGACTCGTATTACATAGTTGACATATTCAGATTGCATAATATAAAACAGTGTTAAAAATTAAAATTATGATACTACTGTAATATAAACATCTCGCCAATTAATGCTGCTTTATTACGATTAAATTTTTTTTGTTTATTTAAGTGTTAAAACAAAAAAAGAAATTAAAAATAAGGTATAACCCTACAACAAAGACATATTTATCTACACATAGCTTGATGACAACGTATGGCTCAGTGGTAAAAGCGCTTGGATGGTTTCCAAGGGGCGGGGGTTTTAATCCCGCTACGTTAATTTATCTAGAAAAGTTAGAAAGGTCATTTTCTCTTTATATTTACAGGATAAAGAGTGCAAACAATTCGCCGACCTGCAAACGTGCATAGTTGGAGCCCTAGAAACATGCTCCGCGCCCACTTCTGCCAACATCGTAGAATCTCTATTCAAATACGCGAGGAAATCTACACCGTGCAAGGAATTGTCTGTAAGTTAACTAAATTGTTGTAATAATAATAAGTTAAATATTAGAGGACTATGTTCGAGTGTAAGCGGTGGATGGTCGTGAGTTCGATTCGCACAGTACATACAGTGCGTGATGCAATGCATTATTGAGAGTGTTGCGAATTCAATCGAAAAACGGAGAACGCAGTGTTTTTATCTTGACACTAAGTTTTCTGAAAATGAACATTTTTCCATTTTAACATTTCCGAACGGAAATTATGTTTTTTTATTAAAACATCATTTCCGAGATCGTATTTGTTCATTAGAATTCTTTGACTGCCAATTCTCGCATATAGCAATATGCGAGAATAATTTCTAACATATCTCAATTAATTTCTAACATATCGTTAGACAAATGTTTCCGATGAATATGTATAGGATATTATGAAGTTCTTTTTCGTTGAAGAAAAAAATATTAATTGTATTATTGTAATAAAATGGACCGAAATGTATTAGTAATATTAATTATATAAATATTTTTATTAGGAAGTAGAAGAAGACAATATGAGGAGGGATACAGTAAGTTTAGGAACTTGCTTTAGTAGTTTATTTTTTTTATAAAACAATGCACTATTCATAAATTAATGATATTGAAGTTAGTTACATTTTTAATAAAAGCTTTTTTATTGTGTGTTTTTTTATAGTAGCCTACTTAAGAATACTGTATAAGTAGAAATTAAAAGAAATTCTGTTATATGTTTTCAATATTATAAAAGTGCTTAAAGCATTGTTGGTAGTTTTTTGTTTTTACTATTTCGCTATAGTATCGCATGTCGTTATTTTTTATATTATAGTCCTAGTAGTATATTTCATTTTTAATAATTAAATTTTTTCATTCAATCCAAGAAAATGAACGAATTAGACTTCCATCATAAGCAGTCTATTGTTTAGGACTTACCTACTATATAAATATTCATCGATATTTATACCACGTCTTTGTTTAATGTAATGTATTACTTATCCAAAAACATTTATTGTCCTTGAAGACTTACATTATGACGTAAACTTATATTCATTTATTTTCTTTAACAATTGTAGGGTAATTCATATGCATATTATATCGTTACAATTACCAAATACAGATTTTTCATGATTGACGGCCAAAAATAGTACTTAAATAAAATAAATTATATCTCTCATTTTAATATTATGAAAATAGAATATTAAGGGGCATTCCAGGCCGTCACGAGTCTGACTGTAAAGACGATCATCACAGGGAATTAAATTCGTTTTTCCGCTCTGGTAACAAGACAAAGCGCGGCGTTAAGTTCCGCTGCGCAGTACGCAATGTCTCGAAAATTGGGTGATTTGTGGGCAACGGACTGTCTTGACAGTAGGTTCCCTCTGCCTACCCTGCAATAAGCTAAAAACAACGTTAAGCTATAAAAAAAAAATATTTTCTGATTCCAGGATCCAAAATCAATGAAGGGTCTACCAAATTCGGCCAACGCTTTGACTCATTCCCTATTAATGGGTTTATTTGCGCTCGCTCTTTTCGTCTAACTCTACGTACTTTGTGACGCTCCGGTACTTCTGTTTCATTACTCTTTGCCAAAGGTCATTGAACAATTTTGCCAGAACTGCCATTACATGTATATTGATAATAAGTTAGTTCAAAAGTAATCAATTGTACGATACTGACTTGTTAGTCAAAATATATGTTAATATTATTTTTTATTTATAATTTATTATTCATATTTTTTATCTATTATGTTCTTAAACTTATAATACAGGATTGTATTTGAAATAATCAAATTTTGATATACATTAGTAGTTAGTACCTATATTTATATGACGTATTTATATCTTTGTTTATTATATTTTATATTCTCCTATATTTTGTTAGCAATCTGCCATTTTCATTAAAATCATGTAATAAACGTGGAGTTCAGCAAAATTCTTCAATATCTACTAAAATTTGCTATTGTAAAGATAAAAGTAGATAAGTATATTTCTATTTTTGTAGCTATTTTTGTTTCAGTCGAAACTAAATGAAAATTAAATACATATTTAGATTATTTAGCAAGATACAAGATGTTATTGTATTAGAAAGCTTAAGCGTAACCAGCTTTACATATATTTGGCTCGGCTTTTAAGAGTTTAAAAAAATATTAATATTCTCAATAGTTACTTTTACAGCGAAACTTTTAAAGTTCTTTCATTATATTATTTCAAACATTCTATGAAGTATTAATTTTAAAATCAAGTTTTTTTTAATATATTTACAATATAATTGATAATATTTTAATGTCTTTATACTGATTTTATTTAATGTCATCACACAGTTATGCTTTTCTTATATAAAGACTCTAACTTAAACTCTTCACGGAATGTAAGCAAAATTACTATAATTTAGTGCGAAAAATAAAAAATAAATATTCGATTTTCCTATTTCCATGAACGGCCGAGTCAAATTCATAGTAGTACATATCTATAACAATATCAATATATAATTTTTCCTTATACATACATATAAATACATGAATCATATAGAAGCAAGTAAAGCAATCTCCAATCAGAACATTATTTGGAAAATAAAAGAAAACAAGTATTCGTTCTAATTTCTATTATTATTCAACAAGTTTGTAGAAAATAAAATAGCCACTTATTAATGTAAAACGGCTATCAATAAGTCCATTTTGAAAAAAAATTATATATTTGCTTCAATATGATTCAAATACTCTTATATGCCAAATTCGCCAAATTTTCGCTTCCATCCGAATTAGATAAGTATTGCATCGATATTTTTAATAAAAGCTATTCGATATACGTGTGTGTGATGCTAAACCGATTGTTTTATTGTATTTTGTATAGATTTACCATTTATTTCTTTTTTTAATTGTATATTACTTCACAAATTTTAATGTATTAAAAATATTAATTAAAAAAATTATACCTTTCTTTATTGTAATGAATTTTATTTAATTTTTGTATTCTTAATTAAATCTTATATAAAGTTTTATTATTTCTAAATCAAATAAATGTTTTCTCGTACTTTGGTGAAGTAATATATTAAAAAGCATTGTTTTAGGCCGGTGCCTAATAATTATGATTAAATCATACCTGAGTAGGTTGTGAAATATAACAGACAGACATTACAGTTATATTATTAATATCTCAGTTAGGCTTTAAAAGTATATGAAAGACATTTATATTTATGTAAGTAGTGGTTTTAGATTACTTCATATTGATATTAGGCTTAGCTTAGTTTTGACTATTACTTTAACTAAATTACTAGTGCTAGTTAAGTATTCAGCATTATATATAATTTAAAATATATATTTTATAATTAATAGTACAGATTATAAATCTAAATATACATCTAATAATATATATTATATTCATTCTGTGATTTGACTATAGCACTCATAGTATAAAATAGTTTGGCATTTGGTTTTAAAAAAGTTGAAGTTTATATATTATTTTCTAAACAGTTATTTTTAAATTTTATTTGCTTTAGATATTTATACTTTTAGTTTTTGAATATTTTCTTATTAAATATTAAATTGACAAAGAAAGATCTTTAAATGGAAAAAAGTAATTATGTACTCAGTATGTTATATAAACTGAAATTTGCCAAACTTTTTTATTATATTTTTTTAGTACATATAATAATACTACCGGCCTAGTAAATATCGCTTACAGTTTACGTAATTATGTATTAAACATTAAACAATTTAACATTCCTTGACATTTCTTTTTAATATGTTAATATAATTATTTTAATGTACGAAGTGATATTTTGCTATTTTTCTATGATATTACATTTAGCGAGTACTGTAGCGTGGGTGTAGCTGTTTAGCAGTATTGCAAACGTTGTATTGTATGTTGCTTTATAAAATGGGAGTTAAAAGTTATTGTCTTTTATTTCTAAATCAAATCTTACCTCTATTGAGTCTTTTTATTTCTGAAAAATGCATTTAGGTAAATCGTCCAAGCAGTAAGTTTCTTAAGGACTTAATTTGAATTTGTATTTTCATTTCTTCGCTCTGGTGTCGAGGCAAAGCGTGGCGTCTGCAAAGTTCCGCCACTCAACACGCAATGCCTACAGATTTCAGTGAAAAGTGGGGAACGGTGTGTGTCTTTACACTAGATTCCTTCTGCCTACCCTGCTGTGTGCGGGATACAGCGTGAAGCTAGCTTTTTTTTATATTGATATAATTTTGAATTTTTGTGATTTTTTCTATTTATAAATCGATTTAAATAACAAATAATAATGTCCTTTGCTTAAAAGTTGGCCATTAGTTCTAACTTTTTAAGGCCATTACAAAAAAATCTTTTGGGTTCGATTACATTTAAATTCTCCCTATAATGTACAGAATTTTTTGTTTTTAGTAGTAAGTTACAGAAGGTAAGTTAATAAAACTTGTAATAAAATTTTTTGTATGTTTTAATAATGGTACATGATCTTTAAATGGCACTAAATGACAGTTCTTCACAGTCGTCAGTTATATTTGCGCTGTTTACTTGTTCTGCAATGAAAAAATTAAATACATAAACATTAAAGGCAAGAAAACTGAATTTATTTAAAATTAAAACACTGAGGGACCTCAAACTTTGGGCCAGTTTTCTTGGTGCTGACAAAACCATAATTTAATCAAAAGAATTTGTAACTAAAAAACGTCTAAGAGGAGTTGTAGAAGCGGTAGTCACTGTTGATTCATGAATATAATAAATAATAAGTTATATCTTAAAAACCTACTTAATCTATCCAGGAATTAAAAAGCTGCTTTTGCCAGTGTATTAATTTAGTTATTGATGCCGGGGAAAATAAAAACTTTTATAACACATATAGATAATAACTATACCTTGCAGAGGGTAGTTTTGCGCACAAATCGGAATAGCGACTCCACCATATTCCCAGGGGTAGGCGTGCTGCACTCCTCCAATGCTTTCACTATGCAAGCTGAAAGCTCGTCGAACTTAGCACATTGGTCCTGCAATAAAAAAATAAATGCCTTAAATTTCAATAGTAATGCATTATAACGGGGGTCGTGGTCTAAAGTTAGGTTTTCTGAATTTTTGCGCATTGTTCACGCGAGAAGAAAATAATCAAAAGTAAAAGTAAATCCTAAAATCAAATCTGCGCAGCGAGCAGGATTCGTCGACTTAATATTTTTTATTGTTATCATTTTCCGGCTGTGGTATGAATGGATTATTCATAAGTGAGTCAAATTAGCAAAAACATTAGACCTTTTTTTGTAGATCGTTTAATTTCCTACAAGAATATTAAATGACTTTTATTCATCGATAATATTAGTTTAATCGCTACAAAGTATATATATAATAAGAAATACAAAATTCTCGTTGTTCGAAATCGAAAATGGTGATGAGACACTTTAATATAAAAATGAAGAGTTGCACTTTTAACAGGCGTATTTTTCTCGGTGTCTAGATCAACATTCAATTTTGGCCCACCCTGCTGATCATGCAATGTATAGAATTTGGGCGAAAATTGGAGAACGAAGGTTTCTTTTTACTTAAATATATTAAATTTATTTAAATCTAAATTCAAAGCATTTTTACATATGAGAGCTTAATCGAAAATAAGCTACTTGTGATAAAAAAAAACATTCATATTTTGATAAGTATTAAGAAAGTAATTTAAACAGCACTTACATTTAAAGACAATTTCTTAGCGTCGTCCAAACCGCCAACGCTTTCCTTGATCTTTGTGGCGCACTCGTTGATAGAGCTGGCCTTCTCTTTGAAACATTCAGGGCCGCCTTCCGCAATGAACACTGAAAAAACAATTAAGTTAACCTAAGTATACATTACTATTTTATACCTAGTCAGTCAATCAAGTACTTTGAAGTTGATATAGGTCCAAGGCTAGGTGTTCATGTTTAAGAAGCTTAAAATGAATTCAAATTGCTTAATTATGAAGAAATGTTAAATAACCATACTTATATAATTAAAGTATGAAATGCTACACATTAGGTAGGGGTTACTTACAAGCAATTCTGTCACCGTCCTTGTAGCATACGAAGTCGATGAACTGGTCGGTGGCGTTGTCGGCGGCGCCGATGTGCTCTCTCACGCTGGGGTCCACGCAGGGGGCGATGCTGGCTGTGAGGCTGTGCAGGCAGCCCTTCAGTTGTGGTGACTTTGCACAATACCTTGAGAAATATATTCAAACCTATACAATATTTTTAAAAACATAAAGGTCATATAATAACACTAAATTAAAAATAACAAAACAATTAGATAAATAAAAAATGCTAGGTTTTGGAATGGAGGGTTAAGATATAATGAAAATTTCACTTACTTTTTGAAAACTTCATCAAGAGCACCATTGGGCTTGGCTTCTTCGATTTCCTTTTTAATTGTTTCAACGTCAAACAAACCCTTTACACAGTCGAAGAAAGATCTGATTTGTCCCTGAAAATAAACGTATAATATAAGAATTAAGTATCATAAACATCATTATTTCTAATTCCTCCTAAAAACTTTATATTTCATTTTGTTATTAAATAAATATTTAAGGTTTGTTTTTGATACCAAATATTGGTACAAACGCGATTTTTTTTTCAATTTATGATTTTCCGCGTAGCTCTGCTACGGTAGCTGCGTAGGTAGCGAAAGTTCCCCGTTACGATTTTAAGAACACGAGTGGCACAACTTTAAGCTCCTAAGGCTGGGATTTTATTGCGAAAAAAAATATTTTTTTCATCTCATCTCGAATTCGGTTAACCTTGAACTAAGGAATATTATTCATATCTACCTGTAGCTTTCTCAAATTATATTTACTTAGTTTAATATAGAATATTTAATATTATAGAATTGAATTTTGTTAAAATTATCTGTTGATAAATAAGAATATAGCAAGAGTTGTAGTTAGTGTACTCTTATATATTTATAACGATTCAATTAAACAACATATAAGATAATTAGGAATATTAAAACAAAAATGAATTATTATGCAAAAACTCACCTCCACAGCGTCTACTTTGTCTTCTGCGCCATATTTCTTACATGATTGTTTAAGCATTTCCTTGAATTGTTGGCGTTGGTCTTCACTGATCTTGTACTCGGCGAGGACACCTAATTTAACAAATAGAATAATCGAATAAATACAATATGTTTCAAATATTAAAAAATATTTACTCAAAGGTATCTGGATTCATTTGGTCCAAGAATGGACGATTGTCCACGATAGATTTCAAATTATTTTAGGTATAACATAGCAAAAAAAGTAAACCATTATCTTAACTCACAAAAATATTTGTTACTATGTTAATATATTTTTTATTTGTTAAAAATGTTAAATATTGACTTTAAATATAGGTATTATAGATGATATAACTGCATAAAGAATAGTAGTTCAAAGGCTAAATTATACTTATTGGATATATCGGAACGGATTTATCAGCTACTTTTAATAACAATTGTTTATCTTCGCAAACATACGACAATACCAACCTTGTAACCTTTATATATAGTGATTATCTAAAACAAACAATCGTTTGTGTGATCAATAATTATTATTTGTTAGTTAATATAATTATATTTGTTATTGCTTTTGTTAATCGCTTAATTATTGTGTTATGTTGTTTATTTCGTTATGTAAATCTCGTTAAGCTTAGAAATTATAAGATAGAAAGGTTACAGAAGTGTATCTTTTTAATATGTTTTTGCCATTATATTTACGTATTCCAATGTAAATAATTTCGAAAAATTGCTTTTTTTAATAATTTTTGGAATGTGTCGTTATAAAATGGGAGACATTTGACATTTACATATATACTTATTACCAACAAATATTTATAATACCAACCGTAGCTCTTACTTAATATAAATTTCAAAGTTTATGACTACGGATGTTTGTTCCAGAGCCACGCAAAGAGTGCTGAACTGATTTAGATGAAACTATATAGTATTAAAAGTAAATTTATGTAAAGATTTTATATAATTTGGCTATAACATAACAATAATTTGAAGCGAGCGAAAACGCGAAAACCCTAGTATTAAAGAAGTACCTATATAAAAATAACAATAGGAAGGGTCCAGGAAACAATTGTAAAATAGCCTGTTTAACCCGTTTGGATTGGTATTATTATATTAGTCGTCGTCGAGGTAAATTGATAAATCGTCTGGAGTGTTGCACAGGAAGAGGGGACTGGTCCATGCACCGAACGAGCTAAGATGGACCGTTGTACCAATATAGATTTATTAAGTGGTTTCGGACGTAGCAGAGTGTCGTCGCTATCACAATATTAAATAATTCACCCTTCAGGGTGTTTGTTGATTACTAGTGACAGGTGCCTGCCTACTTGAGAGTTGAGAATTGACTGTATTACTAGAAGATTAAATATAAATAAACAACGATAGACTAAATTAAATATTGTTTGAAAATATTTTAATAGCCTATTCGTAGAGACCGAAATCAAAATCCGTACCATATTATTTTTTACGCAATAGGTTTCTTCAGAAAGTTCCTACCGAGCTTTTTCATACTTTAATGATTCAAAATTGCTTGTCTATTTGGATAAAAAATAATTTGAATTGCATTTAAAAGACTTGACCCATTAGTGTACGTAGGTGAATTACCTATAGCTAGCCGCTGCCCGCTAAATTAGACAATAAGATGAAATTAGATTAGTATCTAGGTATCTTGTAGATATTATCGTTTCGCAGTAGCATGTGTATAACTGAACATTATGATCGCTAATTCAAATTCGAGGCAAAAATATATTTAGAACATTTTAAAATTATATATTTTTATGGATTTTACAGAAAGAATACATCAACTTTAAAGCTCCATTTTCTTTTATTTTTTAGCATCACGCTTTACACAGCAGGTAGGCAGAACTAAACGCCGCGCTTGGTTGCGTTACCAGATCGAGAAAAAGAAAAAATATTTCATATCCTGGAGTTCCCATTCCATTCCCTGGAATCCACACCATGTCATGTTTATAGTCGCACGCTTGTGCCCCTGCGCCAAGACCTCTAACTCTAAAGGTACTTACATTTTTTCTTAAATAACAAACAGAGAACGAAAGTGACCAATAATTGCAATACATCGATTTACATTAAAAAAATGATTTGACCCTTTAGTACGTAATTAGTAGGTACCACTATCAAACTAAACTAAGGTAACAGCCTGATAGAGTCATTTTATAAATTAAGTAGGTAATATCCTACTTACAACGTCAATATTAAAAAGCCGATCTTTTGAAGTAATTTAAGTCCTAATTGTCAACGAATTTGCTCGAGAAATTAAAAAAAATATATCGTTTACTACAATAACAATAAACATATTTTGAGAAAACTGTTATTACTTCAATTTGTTTTAACAATTTCAATCTATGTAACTTATTTAAAATTAAATTGTAAAAAAATACACATTTTACACTTACCAACTGCAAGGAATGCGATTATAATTGATTTCCAAATCATTTTGTTGTATTTTATACAATTGCTCAGAAACCACGTCCTTTGTGCCCTGAAGTCGTATGTCAACTGAAGCTCTACATGATCTTAGTCGTTATATATAATATTAACACGGTGTTGACTGCTGACTCATAAAATGTGATTATTCTTAAAACGATCGACATTTCTCTATGAAAAATGTCACTACAGTCATCTTAATTCATCAAGTATTGTTACGTAAATTAAAAAAATAATAATTAAAAGGTAAAAAAAGGGGGCTGGCTAAATTACTTTATTTTGAGATTCGCGCCTTACATATTTCATTATTTACGTCATAAATGAAAATTATATATATTTTTATTATTTTTAGGTTTCCGTATCTTTTAGGAAAAAAAAAGGAACCCATTTACTTATAAGATTGTAATAAACGATATTATAAATAAATAGGGTACAATTGATTTAGAATTATGAAATTTGGCAGCTATCATCTAAAAAAAATA
This sequence comes from Heliconius numata, assembly GCA_016802625.1. Classification (NCBI taxonomy): domain Eukaryota; kingdom Metazoa; phylum Arthropoda; class Insecta; order Lepidoptera; family Nymphalidae; genus Heliconius; species Heliconius numata. The sequence continues at coordinate 2,782,713 of JAEBDU010013194.1, forward strand.
CTGGTTTAGGAAAAAACCTCAAAACTATAGATTTGTGGTTTAATATAAAAAAATAATAGTGAACTATCAGATGAAAGGGCTCTGGCTAAGCTAAGCTTGATTTCAGAAAAAGCTCGAGACCTCCAATGCTTGTACGGTTCCCTCGGGCGAGCCTGACTCGCGCTTGTCCAGTTTTATTTGATTTGCTCAAGTCATCAACAAGTCATGTGGAACAGCACATGATTTTCAATCTTGGCGCAATCTTTTCATTTGTTCCCTATGGTGTTCAGACAAAGCGCGGTGTTGAGTTGCGTTACTTAACACGCCTCTGCCTACTCTGTCACATGCGGGATACAGCATGAAACAAAAAAAATATATGTATAAAATATTCACTATTCCTATGAATATGTGACGTGTGCTTACAGAATAGAGTACTTCAAGTGGCGAATTACAGTCGCTATATTGTAGAACGACCTGACCCCAGAGTAATGTCTGCGACCACCGGGGTTATCAGTGTAAGCGCTTAAGTAGAAATTCTCGTGCAAACAGACAGTAAATAATACCTAAATAACATAAAAACATATTTAAATAATTAATAAGCAACATCATGGTTCAGTTACAGTGTACGTGTAATGATTATATACATAGATTCGATTCTCTCTTTGGCGAATGTAAATTTTGTCAATATAGATAATGGGTATGTTAGGCTTCCCTATTTCATTTTTTCACACTGAATATTTTTTGTTAAAGCGACATTTCTATTTCTCCCATAGTTTAGCCCAGCTCTTATGATTCTTCAGATACTCCAGACCTTCAATTTTGTACATCAAAAGAAGAATCCGACAACGCTGAATAAATTTGAAAAGGTAGTATCTATAATAGCCTGGCGGGGCTGTTACAGTTTCTCATCAGGGTCACAAGGTACTCCAGCTTATGTTGGCATTAAACCCTATACCAAACCAACCGAATATCAACTGTTTAGGTCTACGGAAACTACTGGTTCTATTTTGATGATCAGTGAGTGAGTACGTGAGTGAATCAGTGTCGAAAGCTTTTAAAAGACGATCATTTAAAAGCTTTAAATGAATGGATTCAAATACGGGCACGAAAATACGCCAAAATAGTTCCAGAAAACTATGTTATGGCAGTGCTTTCCTTCGAGCTCGAATAGGCGATAGTAGCAGATAATATTCTTATCAATGAGGTTTTGTTATTTTTTACAAATATTTTTTTTAATTTAAAACCTAGCATCGATAAGGGGAACTATGACAATTAAAATAAAAGTTCAGGATAAGGCTTAGGTACTCTTACTCTACTCTTTAGCTTTAACTGTTGTTTTTCAATTTTCGCTTATCCCTGTTATATTATAATTTTGACAATATAACGTCGTAGTTCCAATTACAAACTGATAACACATAATATATTAATTTCTACCAATCGCTATCATAAAGCATATTTCATTTACAAACATCAACGTCGTATTGGCTGGAATTCCCCAGACATCTTCACAGATCGCGTTGAAACTGATAAGCTTAGAAACTCTAAGAGAGCGCAATCACAAAGACATTGCGATACTTAAATATTAATTAAATAGTAGCAATTTAATGTGAAGTGAATAAAATGTGGCGTTTCACTGTGGTTTTGTTGCTTCTGACGTCGGTGGATTGTCGTCCTAAAGGTATGGTGAACATCGCGATTGAAGAATATGGTGAAGAAGTAGTGGATCCCGTTTTGGCTGTGTTCCGAAAAACAGTGACAAAGAAGCACGTGAGGGCACATGCTCATAGGGAAGAGACATTTTTCATGGATGGCTCTGGTCGTATAGCATTTATGCTGCCCCCGGATTATCTTAAAGCGACCTTAAACATGTCGACACCGTCATCGCCGCCGGAGCGCTGATTTGTTTTTGTTTTATTTAGCTATGTTGTATTTAATACATTTATTAATTAATTAATTTAATTGTATTTATTTTTAAGCTATTCAATGTTTTCTAAAAAAGAAATTAATATAACAAATGTCAGTGTAATATAAAAAAAATTAAAGAAAGAATAATTGTTAATATTTTATGGTATTTTTTTTTAGTTAAAGTACGAATTGGACGTTTATAAATTACTTTTATTAACTATATATATTAGATTTTCCATTTTTAACACACTTAGGAATGTATTTTTTATAGATACTGTAACTTTGAAACCTAAAGTGTCCCTATTTGAATTAAATGTTTATTTTTAAACAAGAATTTATATTGTATCTACAGAAAGAAAAGGAAAATAAAAGATAACAAATTTATTGTATAATTTTATTTTGAACATCCATTAATAAAATTGATGGAGCACTACATACTGTTTTTTTTTTAACTAAGTATAGGTACTGCAGTATATATTAAGGTACATTTTAAATATATTACAATTGATGAAATGCAATCATTCTTTAAAAAATTGTCTCTTACAGTATAATTAATACATGGACTGAGTCCAAATCCGCCACTTGCTAAATATTATATAATCAAGAGTGAAAAAATAAATGATAGATTATTTATCTATAACGTATGTATGTTATATTGAAGGGACATTTCTAAGCAACTAAGCCAAAACTGTATTGTATATAATAAGTGAGTAGCGGGCGGTGCGATAATCGGTACTTTGATAACGAGATTAGTCCAAGTCAAAATTTGCATTGCATTGCAAATTGCATTGCATTTTCATCAGTCATTCACATTTTTAAGTTATATTAAATCTATTTGTATTGCTTCCTACAAAATAGATCAAGTAATATTCTATTTAAAAGTTCTCATAAATATAACACAAGTATTTCAACTTTATAGTCAGGCAACAACTCGACACGTGTAAAATGGAGATTAACTGATATATCATTATTATATTATAATATTCCTTATATAATTCACATTTCATCAGTGTCAAATTTAACAGATCTAAAAACTGTTCTCAGGAAAAGAACATTTTTATTTACAGCCGGCGAAATCAGATACATTAGAATGCTATTATATGAAAATTCCGTTTACCATAAAATTAATTAATGTAATAAACTAAAAAATATATTACAAAAAAACACTACAACATCGATTAAAAACAAAGTCTTGTCGTACAAGATCCAATACGATAATTTATAAAATCACAGGTAATTCTTATGACTAGGCATATTTAAAATTTCATTTCTCTTATAGAGAAAAATATATGGGTATCGATATTATTTATTATATAACCCAACGAAAAAACATTTAACGTGAAATAAAATAGTAAATTATATATAACATAGTCTTATTAGCTTAGAAGGTACGCGATGTATGGACTGGATCTTATTGTTAGACGTAGGCGATGTTACTCCTGAAGACCGGCCGTACTATCCGTGATAATGCTATACCATATATGATATATGTATATGAAATATAACCATTAAGGGTTAGTGTACACTAATTACAATCATATTCACGCAGAATCCCGCATTTAGCAGGATAACAGAGGGAACTTAGTGACTCTCCGTTCCCCACTTTCCACCCAATTTTTCGAGGTACTTCGCGTTGAGTGGCGGAACTCAACGCTGTTCTTAAACCATTTTATCAAGAGTACACCTACCCTTAAGAGTATCAGTACATTCAATAACGTATTACAACCACGCATAGTCTCCAAAAGTGTAAATATATTTACTTTACATTTAAAAAGTATTTAATGAATGTCACATCTTTATATTATCCTTATATTTAAGTTAAAGTTTAATTATATGATGTTATTAATCTATACTTTAGATACGTAATAAAATATTATGATCACCTAAATATATTTATAAGATCTTTAGGAAAACTACTTAATATTTTTTAACAAAAGAAAATAATTAAAGACATAAATTTAAAACATAAAAAAAACGCGTAAGCAATCCGATTCATTGTTTAGATCTAAGTACGATACACTTGTCATACAAACATCCACTAAAATTGAAAAATTGTCAATTAATTGTCAATATCTATATAATAGTACCTACTATCTCAAATTGTGCCCCAGGAAACTGGAACTTGGAGTTTAATTTTAAAAAAATGTTTGTTTGAAATAGCTATAATATTTAAATTTGCAAAACCACCCTTTAGTTAACGCGTTTAATCGAATGTAAACAGATTCGTTCAACCGTCGTTGCCTGCCTTGTTGTTAGGTAATTGCTTAAGAAGTAAATATTGTTTAAAAAATTGTCATTTTAGTGTATATACTTTGGTCAGTTAAAATCGTTTAAAACCTATGTAGGCTTTATCTTACGTCAATCCGTATAATTAATTTTTTCTGTATTTCTGTATTACATAGATAATACTTATGTCTTAAGACACATTTCCATGACCAGGTGACCATTTTTAAAAAACAAATGGTTTCCAGTAAAATTGTTTAGCTAGCAACATTTTTTAATGATCTTCATACATTTCTTGTAAAAGGGAAAAGTAATAATTTATTATCATTTTTCCCCTTTCTTCTCAAGCCTTGAACCTACAACCCTAGATAAGAAGTCCTCATCAATGACATTATAATTTTTCTTAATCGCGCTCGTATTAAAATCTACTGGTTTTTTTTTATATTATATTACAACATGCAGTGTACAATAGCATAGGAATTGGGGGGGCAGGTTCGCTCCAGAAAAAAAATAATTAAAAAGAAAGGAAAATTTCTTTAGATATACCTTTGGTGTCAGTATAATAACAGTACGTATAGACTACAGACGTAATAATTAATAATAATTTTACCTATTTACAGTTTGTTTTTCATCATATTTGGTTTTTTTTTATTTTAGGCAAAAAAATGTTTTTCAAATTTTGATCCTAATTTGGTGAATTATAATTTCGTTGTATTTTTGAGCTATACATATACATAATCATATTTTGCCATAGTAAAACAATATTCTATTTTTGCCATCTCATTTCACTATTATACAGGGTGGAAGAGGCAGCGCTTCTTTTACTGAAACTGCATATAGGGTAAAATATTTCAAACCCAAAATTAAAAAAAATAATCAAGGTACCTCAACGGTTTGGACGTAGGATTTTTTTTTACATTTCACGATTTTTATCCATACCTGTATTTCGTGTCACGCACACATACGTATGCGACGTTGCCGCTTTGACAGGTAAGCGTGTGCGTGCCTATATTATACTTTACAAATGGCGTTTTATTTTATAATGATAATTTTATTATTTGTTTTGTTTGAAAAAAAAAAATTTTTCATTTTTGAGAATTATTTTTTTTCCGAATTATATTAGGCTTTTATAGAGTAGTTAAAACTGTGGTTTCATTTAAAGTGGCGCTGACAATTCCATCCTGTATAATCTACACTATGGGTGCATCGATATTGCAAGAGAACTTTCGACTGTTACAATAAAAAACATTATAATCTACAATTTTACAAATTAAACTATTTGAAATTACTGTATTATAACATTTCCTACAGATTTTTGTTTTATATAAATTAAATATCTATTAATTTTACTAAATTTTCGAAAGATATCATACAACAAGGCTATCTATATGGAATATAAAATAATGGTACATGCAAATGCATGAAGAATATTAATAAGTAAATAAATATAGCCTAATTAGAGATCGTCGTGGCGCAGAGGCACAGAGTATGTAAATGACGGTTGTGGGTTTGATTCCTATTTGGAGAAATACATTTCTTCGCTCTGGTTACAAGCTAAAGAGGAAGTTGAGTTCCGTCACTCAGCACACATAATCCCGAAAATTAGACGGTGCGCGAAGAGAACGGAGTGCCTTAACACTAAGTTCCCTCTGCCTGCCTTGTTATATGTGAGATACAGCTTGAAGCTAACAAAAAATATGGAACCATACTATGGAAATGTACTGTAAATAGTTAATTTAAGCATGTTTTTGTTTATTTATTAATGCGTTGAGCAGTTTTATCCTGGCTTTAATGGTCTTGTACCGTTGATACTCTTCTTCGTGTCCTTTCTTGTCGTCTCTTTGGACTTTTCTACTGTTCTGCATTTCAAAGTTAACTTCATACTCCTTGATGCTTCGGCGTAAAATCTGATAAGATTTTTTCATTTTAATAATACTTTAGGAAACGTAGAATACCTACTTGTAAATCTTAAACCTGCACCTTTTGGATACAAGCCCTGTAATAACTAAGCCTAAAAAAAGTAGTTTGATAAAAACAAATGGCTTAGTGGTTAGAGTGCTTGCTAGGTTTCCAAGTAGCCGCGGAGGTACGCGTCTCATTTCATTCGATTTTTTTTACTTTTTATACGATATATTTATCGAAATACTTACATATTATGTATTCATCGCAAAATACAAATAATAATATACAATCATAAAGTTATTATAAATAAATTGTGACACTGTGAGCACGTTGGTTGTGGGTTGAATCCCCATTCGAGTGAATTACATTTAATAATTTCAATATCCCGCTTCTGTTAAAGCGTTGAGTTCCGTCACTTAACATGCAACGTCTCGAAATGTGTAACACTAAATTCTCTCTGCCTTCTCTGCTATATGCAGGATACAGCATCAAATTAGAAAAAATGATTGCAACATAAACTCACATATTTAAGCATCTTAGCTTCTGTCAGAGCTCTAGTGAGATCTTCAAGTCCCATACAATGCAAGCCCTCGTTCGGGGCTTCTTCGCTGGTCGTGGCAGACTTGGCAGACGAGGTGGAAGACGGCATCTCCTCCACGCCCTCGCGCGTTGGCGGTGATTGGAGAGGAGTGTCTATGGTTTCCTGTAATTGATGTATTATAATAATAAGTAATAAATATTATATTTATATATTAAGCTATAAGCTTTGGTTAATTTCAAATAAATAATATACTTAAATATATAAAAGGCAATAATAATTATAAGGCAAACATCGCAAATAGTTTAAATATAATCAAACTATAGAGGCCATGGTAGCGGAGGAGGACTAGCATGTGTGTGACTGTAAACCGACGTTTGTAGATTCGATTCCTACTCGGGAGAGTGAAATATTAAATATTTTCATTTCCTCACTCTGGTAACGAGGCAAAGCGCAGCATAGAGTTTCACAACTCTACACGTAATGCGAGAAACAAAGAATTCGGCGAAAAGTAAGGAACGAAAGTTTCTTAATCGGCACTAATGTAAAGATACTCCATTCCCTCTGCCTACATTGCTAAGAACGGGATAGATCGTGAATGGTATAATAACTATATTAGATATAATTTCGTATAAGAGACTACAAAAAATAAACTTATAATATATCCAACCTGAGAAGAATCTGAAGGTTTCTCTTGCGAGTCGCTGGAGCTGTCCACGCTCGTGTTGAACAGCATGGTCTCGTGTTCGTGGATGGTAGCTAGCTCGCCGTTGGTGCCACCAATAATCTGAAATATATACAAGAAATACTTTAAACCAATTTATTGTTTATGTGATATTATTGTTTAGAATTTAGATGAAAAATTGAGAACGAAGTGATGTACCTATCTATAAATTTGTCTTTCACTTATATATGTATATACAATTCATTGTACCTGCAGTCAGAGCTAGTTCATAATCTTAAATGTGTCACTATAAACGATACACACTTTTAGATACGAAGGCGAAGTCCTGCAGCTTTACATTCCAAAAAACCGGTCACGTCCGTAAAGGTTTGTAAATTGATCGTAAAGGCTTGTTAATTACATGTTACGATTTTTATTTTACAACATTCTGAACATAATCAATGAAAATAAAATTGTAGACTTACAGCGTCCGGTCTAAAGCTGGCCAATGCTCGCTTAACAGCTCTATATCTTTCATACAAATGCCTTGCAGCACCTCGCTCCTCCGAATGTGCTGGAGGTCTTCCACGAGCTGCTTCTAAACGTAGGAGAGCTCTTTGTACACAGGACTTTTCTGCAGCTAGCTGCGATGGTGTCCAGTTCGATTCCGGCACGTTAGCTCTGCCGCCTGTTTGTCGACAGCCTTCTACCCACTTGGAATATTAAAATATTAAATTGGAATTTTGAATTTTAAAATATTAACAATATTATACGAGTGTAAGTGAGATGAAAGTACTTCTCACCTAGTGATTATTTTAGATAACTCTGTGGGAGCGGGAGTCATAATGTCCTCATAAATGAAGTTGTAGTACGGCTGATGAGTCGTGGCTGCTTTAAAGCTTGCTATAGATTGACTGCGCAGATTTGAGTTTAGCATGTTTTCTACTTTAGATTACTTTCTTCCGCAGTGAACACACAACAACATGCGCAACAGTGCAGACAGCTTAACTTTAATAAGGCCACAACACATCGGCTGTACTATACGGACGGCACCTAAATGAACTACATATAAAAACGAATATAAAATAAATATCGAAATTTAGTTATTACGCTTACCTCTTCTATATCCCGTACCAATTCAGTCATAGGTTTGTCGCTCTTCAAGGCCGCATCTAGTTTATCATCTCTTTCTTTCTGCAATTTCTCTGCTTGCACCTTCAGAGCATATTCAACAGGATCAGCTTTGATACAACGCTTCTCGGTTTGCAACTGACGAACAGTTTCATACATCCGGACCAGATGGACGTCCGTCATGCGATCACCCTGAGTGATGGCATGCCCGTTTTGAGCTTCGAAATCGGCTTCGTATTTGGCAATGTTCTTCTTGAGTACATTTATCTGGAAATAGAGAATGTGAATGATTAATAAGATGTAAACAGCATGGGTTCTGTAATATTTGAAAGTATTAAATTAAGAATCTCGAAACGATTGGGACTATTTTATTTAATTTAAATTTCTATCCTGTTAAAAAAAATATTGGATTTTTTTGAATAGCACGAATAATATCTGACGAAATATGTAATATTTTTATTTCCTCGTTCTGGTAATGCCACTCAACACGCAATGCTTTTAGAATTCGTAGTGTCTTAACACTAGGACTAGGTCCCCAAGTTCCCTCTACCTATCCAGCTATATGTAGGATACAGCCTGAAGCTAAAAAAAATATACCTTCGTACTCTAAATATACGTAACATGCAAATACTACTTATGTAAGCAAAAGTATCGAATTACCCTCATGTTATGTAAGTTGCATAATCAGCTTGCAACCACAAGTCAATCAATTCTCTCTAGAAGTATTAGATTACAGACAAACTTAAATTACCATGTGATTATTTCTGTTATATAACTTAATGTATGGTTTGCTATAAATAATTAATATATAAATAATTAATGATGAAAAATTAAAAATAAAATATACGATGAGATTTTCATATTATATTTTAATTATTTTAGGAGGTTTATTAGTTTTATTTATTTATGTTTCTAGAATTGATTCTCTGTGATCCTCAATGACGATAATAAGACCTATAGGTATATAAGTATTAAGTACTAGCACTTAAAACGATTTTTATCGAAACGAATGTTTGATATAAGCTCGTGACAAGCCCATGTTTGTACATTCAAATGACCCCACAATGCCCTTTCAGCGATCGATCATATACGAATATTATCATTGTTATAATTGCGACATAGCTTAGTAACCTAATACCCACAGACAACTATCGCATCGTTTTAACGAATTTTTTATCAAAAAAATTTTAATAGCTTCGAACAAAAATGAAGCTGGATAAATTCGATCCACTCGAGGGATTGATTAAATATTTAAATATATAATAAAATTTATTTGAGCCCTCTTCTATTGGCTAATACCACGGAAAAGATTCCATATGATTCGACAATGGAGATTGCGAGAAAAAAACCTATTTTTATTTCCTCGTCATGTCTCGATTTGAACTTTCTATGGAGCTTGTTTAAGGATTAAAATCTCCGTAAACAAACTGAGATCAATATCTAATATCCAACGATAAACTTCCTTGGAGCACAGAAAAAAATCAACTTCTAAATCAACGAAACCAAAAGATATAAACTATTTTAAATATAATTATATTTTTTACCTTTTTGCTAAGTTTCTCAATACGTCGGTCGGGGCTGGTTTGAGTGCGCCGAGGTGGTTCACTTCTTTCATCACGTCGCGCATGTTCTGCTTCCTCATGGCGAATGCTCGCGCTAACAACGTTGAACGATCTCTCAGTTTCTTCACATACTGGATATAGAAATAGTTATTTTAAACGAACTTTTCATTGTGATATACAGCTTCATGCATTTCCTCGCCTTTATCTACCAGAGCAGAGAAAAGAAAACTAAAACGTCTATAAGAACAAAAAATATATAAAATAAGTGCTTACTTTCAGGTTTCTGTTGCACGACGTATTCAAAATGCGGTGGTGTACCGCTTCTAGTCTCATCAGTGTGCCTCTCGTTCTCTTTAGGCTGGCGAGGAAGGCGCGCGGTAGCTCTGCGTCTCTTGCCGCCGTACTGTGGACGTCTTGCTCGAGATAATCTCTCCGCTCGACGTTCAGACTGAAACAAATAACAAAAATAATATAAATAATGGCTTAATTATAAAATATATTAAGCTACAATTTTGAGAATAAAGTTGGTTTATAAGTAATCCTAGCCTCGGGGTCTGCGTTTTTGTTTGGTTGCGGCGTGGACTTTAAAATTGAGTATCTACACAAAAAATTTAGATATGTCAACTGCTTTTGGCAGTTTTATCTTGATTCAGTAAGAAATACTAAAGTGTCTCACCTCGAGCCTGTTGTAGTCGTGCAGAGGCGGAGGCGGAGGAGGCGGCGGCGTCCTCTCCTCGCTGTGCGGCCTCCGCTCCTTGCGCTCGTGCGCGCAGCCCGAGTCGCGGCGCTCGCGGCGCTTGCGGGCCTCTCGCTCGCACTCCGGCGCCGCCATGTCTCCCTCTCTCCTCCTCTCGCTCTCGCAGCACGGCGCACGCCACGCGAGCCCCGATATCACACCCCGGCCCTCGCTCGAGCACTCAGAGTCGTGCCCGTAGCCCTACCGCGTGTTTGTATTAGTATAGTGTGGTCAGTACAGTGTGCTCGTTCTAAGCCTCTTGTGGATGATACAATGTCGTGTGATCGTCTGATGTGGTATGGTCGTGTAGCGCTAGTAACTTGTACGAGTGTACTTTAAACATTTTCAAAGCCAATAGTTCTAAGTGTGACCAATCTATATGTTTGTTCCAAGCGTTCTCACATTTTGTACAAAAGGACCTACACAGTAAGCAAGGCTACTGAAATATCTAGAACACCGTATTTTTTACAGAAAATGACTACTTATTTTCAGTAACCTCTCCTCTTAGCGAAGCGTATATAAAGCTATATATAAATATTAATTATATAATAAAAAAATTATAAACTTTAGTTAGTATATAATAATTATATTGTTTAAGATAACTAAGTAATATTAAATTCTAATAATGAAAACCCCACAGCCTTTGTCTTTACAAGTACCTGATTAATTTCCAACAGAACCATGTTCGCCTCAGATTTTAAATTCTAACTCGAAATTAAATTTCCCAAATTCCAAAAGCGATCGGCCGTTACGTGGTTCTGAAATTAAATTATATCCGACACTGAAGCACTTCAATGAAACATCATATATTCTTAGTGAAGTCACCTTTGTTTATTAGGTAGTTGGCAGTGTTCCAAATGAGATATAAGAAACGATGTCGAGTATTACATCAAACAATTACATGTAGGTCGGCAACAGGCTCCGTGGAGTCTCTCATCATTATAGTAAATATTATATAAACAGAGAAAGAGACATACTTACAATGCAATATCTGGCAGCGCCTACGATTGACTCCAAGATCCTAGAAATGCTGTGCCGACTCTGACTGGCCAGTGTAACGCCGGGTCCCGAAGCCGGCCGAGACCCTCGGTGATCGACTACCAATGAAACTGGGCTATTGCTTATCCTTTGATGTAAAACAAAATGAAAGAAATAAAACGAAACGGTGGGGCGAATACGCGCGCCGTCTTGCCGGAGACCTACACTAGATGCCTCGACGCGTTCTCTAAGTGTTTATTTGATGATATCACTACTTTCTACCGACATATCTCGATCTCGGCACATGTTGGTACGGCACTATTGTCTCTAAGTACGTACGGAGAGTCTAGAAAAGTTATGGTTGCTTCAAGAAATGCGTAGAGACGAGTCTGTAATTTAACATTGATAGTTTGGAGGTGGTTTTGGAGCGGTAGCGCCCTCTAGTGCTTGTTTGATATCATTATTTTCTCTTCTGTAAACATTTTGGCGATGAAAATTTAAATATAACGTTTAAGCTCAACTATCGTCTATCATTTTGATCTTTTGTTTAACACAACACTAAACACTTTCCACGGTGTGGGTGGTGCTGCCGGATCTGTAACAAAAGTGTACAATTATTCTTCAGATAATAGTTATTGTAATATAAAATAATATTACATTCGGTTTGTTCATCAATTATCTACAAGTTAAAGTTATCGGTTGATGTTTTATTGTGGAAATCAAATATTAAGCAAATATTTAACTATTGTCGATGGTGATGTCTATTTTCTCTGTCGGGTTAAATACAGAATGACCTTTCAGTTACACGATCTAACACACAAGGTATTTTTTGGTATTTTAATTTTTTTATAAAAACAATTTAAAAAGAGTGCCGATTTTCGATTTATTCCTTCATAATTTTACGAAGTGTACTTCGTTATATATATCTTCGTTATAATACCTATATCTTATCTTCGTTATAATAAATCTCGTTTGCTATGAAGTCTCAGTATGAGGCAACTATTTACTTAAAGTCTAACTTGTTAGGCTTAATCTATTAATGGCATTAAAGAATACTGTTGACAAATCTAGGTTACAGACGCTATATAATAAGGTATATTTATCTGTTCAAGAAAAAATAAGAAAAAATATACAAATAAAAGATCCCATTAACACCCCATAAAAAATCTTCGATGTAATTAATGGAAATAGTTGAAAAAGTTAATATTATAGGTACATAATATTTGTCGATTCGCTCCTTATCGCATAGAATTAATAATCTTTTCTTATATATATTTTATCATATTCAATAAAAATACCTAATGTATTTTTTTAAATTTTATTTGTGGTTCCTTCCTATATTTAAGTGTCTCCAAGTAACAGAATATTATAGAAATTTGACGTAGCACTACCGTAGCTCGTAGCATTCATTTAAGAAATATGAATAATATAATACTTTTTTATATTATTATAACATTGTAAACGCTTATATCATTTGTGAATAATAAAACATGTAAAGAAACTAGTTCATATAATGCCACATCGAAAGTTATATCTAAACCATTTTTAATATATAATAATAATTATGGTATCCCACTATCAGCAATATAATATAAAATGTCCCATAGGGGGTCGAGTTTTTCCTTTAAACTTATATATGCTATAAGTATTTCTAATCTAACCTTTAAAAAAATCTATGAAAATAGAACCAGAAACATCTATCCAGGATTTAGTTGAAGTTTTACAACGAAAAGCCATTTCGAACGGTTAAGCTTGAAACGAATTTAGTTTAACATACATTTCGCTATTGAAGTAATGAATACGTGCTGCAGCATATTTTTCTTTGTTCGCCACAGTACTGGGTGGGTGGGTTGCATGCAACCAGCTACGTGAAACGTGAGAGCTCTCGTAATTAAATTATTCAAGCATAACATTCGTAACAATGGAGAAAATTATTTACATTATATTCCAAAGCCCAATCTCAGGGTAAAAAAATTGTGACTTGTATTGTTTCGAAAATATTGAAATTTGGTTTAAACATTTGGACGTTTTGAGTTTTTTTAATTGTACAGAGGACCGACAAACTACTATTACACATAATATTTATAAATAGGCTTCACGCTGTATCCCTCACATAGCGGGGTAAGCAGAGGAACATACAAGGCAAAGAACTGAAAATATAAATTCAAATAAATATATTTAGAACCCACAACCAGTTTATAGTCACGCACTTGTGCCGATGCGCCAAGGCCTTAAATAATATTTACATATTGGATCCTATGTCCAATTAACATATTATAAAACATAAAAATCGTTAGGTACTAGATAATTCAGATGCTTTCCTGTATTATTTTAGCATTATTCATAAAAAAAATAAGTTGAAAAAGGTTTTTAAAAAAGAAAAAGAAAGTTCTAATGTGATTTACGAAATTGAGAGAGTGAGTAATCACTCATAAAGTTTTTAAACAAATACCTATATAATATTACAAGAGAGGGTAAGAAATGAAATGTGAGATCTCAGATGACCTTCGAATGAACAGTCGATATAATACGAGAGGAAGGTCACGTACACAGCATAATAATCTCTTATAGGGGTTGTATAAAGAAGTTGATAACAGTTCTGACACAAATAACTGCTACTGCATTCTTCTCGTTTACTAAAATTTTCTCCCCTTTTTTTAAATTTATTTCAAAATTGATTCAGATTGAAATAATAATTATTAATAATGCACCCTAATTTTATGTTGAATAACAACAACACTCTATAATAATTGTCGAAGCAAAGCGCGGCGTTAAATTCTGCCACTCAACACGCAATGCCTCCAGAATTCAGCAGAAAGTGGGGAATGGAGTGTCTTAACACTAGTTCCCTCTGCCTACCCTGCTGTGTGCGGGATACAGCGTGAAGCTGATTATTATTATTACAATAAAATATATGTTGTTGAAAAAGCCAGTAGCTTTGCAACCTGAATGATAAAATATCACGTATTATGTTGATTACATTCCCTAGAAAATATTTTTTTTTAGGTTTTTTTTTTATTATAAGTATGTAATACCTTCCTATGACATTTCATTTTAGCCCGGATACGCCCAAAATAGTATTGAATATAGCTCCATTATTACAACAAAAGTAATATATAACAGCTTAGATTATTTAACAGAATAGAAGATGAATGTAAACAGAGAACATGACCTGATTTCAACGGGGTTCGATGATCGCGGGTGGGCGTGTCGGTGGTGCGACGTAATCCATCAATGGAAATTATTTAACCGGAGAGATGTCTCAGATAATATAATTTTAATTTAATTATAATATCGATAAAACTTTTTAGATAAATTAATTTCCACTGGTTTTTTAATATTGGGGGTTGGATATGTACAATTTTATATACACTTACAGCTTCTTAACCACTGAGGTAACCACATATTATATTAAAAGGTTACTTGTACATATCTATGCTATCATTAAAGTCAACAGAAAATAAGAATTGCATAATGTTATCGTATATTTATAGAGTGGAAGCAAAATATGGTAATCGCAAAGCCCAAAAAAATTGATACAATCTATTCTATTGTAGCTAATTCAGTTTCATGAAATGTTATAAGAAAGTATTGAAGCATAAGGGAAACTGGCTTAAAAAAGGCTTTAAAAAATTACGTAAAAGTAAAAAAATAGTATATACAAACATACAAATTTACATAATTATGTACTCATATATAAGACCTATAAGTCATACTAGATAAAAACACTGCACTAATTAAAATGATCTGAACGAAAATCAATTGTGAAAATACTCGACATTCTCTCATTCATTTTTGCTATAACTAGGAAGCTGGTTCCAACGCATATATGTACAATGTACACACATAGTACATAATGTAGAACAGACATTGAATAAAACGTCCTTGAAAATTGCAGAGAGCTTTTACCGTAGCTCTCCTTTTTTTATAAAAAAGATTTCTTACCTTTTCTAGAAGGTTAACAGCAGTTTTTCCAATAACTAAGCAGTGCGGATAAACAAGGAAGTAGAAATAGCTTTATGGCGTTCTTACGGCAACGAGAGAAACGTCCGCACGCCTCCGACCGGCGAGAGTGACTGAAGGGAGGAGCGGCCGATAGTGAGGGGCGAGTGATTACCCAGCTGTAGAGCTTTTGATTTATTCTGTCGACATATGTATATGTTGGTATATGTATTTAAATTAATGCAATTGAAGCTAAAACACTCGAGCACTCGAGGAAATGAAGTATTTAATATTTTCATTTTCTCGCTCGGGTGTCTGGCGTTGAGTTCCGCCACTCCATACGCAAATTTATGAGAAATTACATTAACAAATGTTGTATAACAAAAAAATATAAAAAGGCAGTATTTCTTTTCAATACTAATAAATTATGGAGTATATTTTTAATTTATTTTATATTTCAATATAATCTTAACTGTTTATCTAATTCAAGTTACAATTATAAATAAATATATATTTTTTTTATTTATAAATAAATAGTTTTATTTTTGAATATTAGACTACTGCAACCTTTTTTTATCATTTTGTTTATATCATTTTTATCACGGAGTGAGGCTTAAACAGTATAGCTAGCTGCTAAAAACATGTATGGAAAACCCTTTGCTACAAAAATAAAAGCAAAATAAAAGTTTGAGACACTTTGTTTTCTTTATTAACATTTTGTCTCTCGCCCAAATGAAAGGGTCCAGAGAAAGGGTCTCCTTTCTCTGACCATTATTTGCCCAAAAAAATATCAACAATTGATATATTGCTAATAAAAAATATATCGATATCGTTAGCCTAGGTCCATGTCTAGCTGGTGTAGAATGAAGCACACCCACAAAGTGCCGGCCGGCGGCGCAGCTCCCAACTTGCGAGAGCATAACGTACCGTCTTCCATCTATTGTTCCACCTAATGTATAGAGAAGCTTTTATTTTGGAGAGTGAAACAAGGGAATTATACATACTTATTATTTTTATACTTGTTTTGTTACTTCTTTTCTATTATATAGTGGAACTGAAGTTCTAAGACTTAATGAAAATATGGGCGGGCGAAATTTTTTTTGTATTGAATATTAATAGTTTATTGTCATTGAGACCAGTCGTGACGGGTACTCGTACAAGCGTGTGACTTTGAATGCGACAGGTTTTGGGTTCGATTCCTACTCGAAGAAATGAAATATTTTGTATTTTCGTTTACTCGCTCTGTTAATGTGGCAAAGAATGGGTGAGTGAGTTCCATTATAATAAAAACCAACATTGTTTTCTTTCAATTATAAATAACGCCAAGAAATATTATTTTTTTCTGCATATAGTTTTTTTTTCAGCTTTACACTGTTTCCCGTACATAGCAGGGTAGGCTATTAAGACACTTCCGTTTCCCACTTTTCGCCGAATTCTAAAAAAACTTTTCACAATTCATGCAATGCATGTTGAGTGGTGGAACTCAACGGCGGAACAGTCGTTACGAGAGCGAGGAAATGAAAATATTAATCATTTGATCTTCCTTGAGTGGGAATCGAACCTACAATCTGTCGCTTTTACAGTCACACGCTTGTACCCTTCCTGACGACTGGCCTCAACCTCAAATAATATCTCAATATACCGTATAGACCATTATAAACTTTTTTCAAATTATTCGTATAGTTATAATAACATATTTCTAAGAAATTATTCCAACTTTTTTGTTTATTACCATTCTAAGGATCTTGTTAGCCCCGATTTTAGGCAAAAAAAAACTTTACGAAGATTTGTGTTCCGAGAAACATAAGGGAAGAAACACTCCCGCTATTTAACAGGCGTTTTATGTTATTTCAATATACATATATACATGTTTAGATTTTCTTAAATATTAAATACATTCATTAAGACATTATCTAGACAGTTATAAAACGAAGTAATAAATAATATAAAGAAAATAAATCTTAAATAACTATATTAGTTGCGAAAAAATGTGTTCTTGAAAACTTATATCCATAAATGGTCTCTATGGCTGGATGTAGAGTTTACTTTATAATGAGGCAGCTACACCTATTTGTTTTAATCAAATAATATTGGAAAAAAGTATTCTAAATCGTTCTTCTTTTTTTAGGCACATAATTTCTCAATTTGTCGGTTATATACTATGCACGATGTTTCAAGATTAGGCGGAAAGTATAAGAGTCTCTTGAAACTAGACTCTTCCGCCCATTTGTAGGTAGTTAAGCGTAACTTTGAAAGTACAACAAATGCTGGAAACTTGTATTTTTAGAAACTAATACCATTATACCCTTAGTGCGACCCACGCAGATCAATGAAAAAGAAAAATCTTTAAACAATGAAAAATTCACAATTGAAACATTACAATTTTTTCATACTTTTATATAACTTTTCAAATTAACATATTCTTATTACGCTTGTTTTTTATTAAGAATAGAACACATATTCGTATATCGTATGAATTTCAAAATTAATATTTACTTTATATTGTTTAGATAATCTTATTTTTCGATGGTCTACACTAGCCGAGAGTTAAAAAGCGTTCAATTCAGCGTGAAGCTGAAAAAAAAAAAGAAAACAAAAGGTTCAAAGTACACATTTTACTATGTTCAATAGAATATGACATTCCTTTGCTCTAGGATGATCTAAAGCAAAGGAATATGTATGGTTTATGTTACTAGAGTAGATTAGATTTGAAATCGAACCCATGACAATGTCGACGTTTCTTGTTACAATATGTCGCTATTGATTTTTTAATACATATCAAACAATACGAACGAGTATTTGAAAAAAAATATATATTAATAAATAGGTAAATGTTTATGTTTACAATTTTTTACATTATGTTTACTAACAGTCTGGCGGAAATTCGCTTTTCTATTGGAAAGAGAAACACTATATCGATATCTCTGTCTCTGTCCGCGATCGATGTGACCTTGGCAGTGCGATGCGGGGTGAACTAATAGTAATAGCTATAATTCGTTGCTCAGACGCCATTATGATTAGGTGACAAAATGCACCCCCTAGGTACCCCTAAGGTACCCCCTAGGTACCTACTCAGCATTCGAGGTCACGAGTCTTGCTTTTTAAATCTTAAAAAATGGTGTTTTGCGCTTTTCATTTTTGTGCCTAACAAAGCCATGCTATTATTGCATAGAGTAAGTTTTTTATGTAAGTATATAATAACATTTTTAGTTTATATTTTAAAGATCTCCTGTATTTTATCAAGTATGCAAAGGAATTCTAGTGACACGTTACTATGTACTTACTTTTAGGCTTTAATAAAACATTTTTGTTCCTATTATTTGAATGATTTTTTTTTATTACAGTACACTTTTATATCTTCACGCATTTCAAGAAAGGAGAGATTAGACACCAAATTCATTTATTTCGTTTTATATTTATAAATTTGGAGTTCACAATTTACAAGGTGAATAAAAAGAACATTTTGAAATGAAAAATTCAATAGAATTACTTTTTTAAGATCAGTATTTGACCTTTCAGGATTCAGGCTTAAATAACCTACATACACCTTTAGGTATAAAGAAAACGAAACATGTAGGTGTGAAAGATATTATTATACACTTAATTAACTACATTCAAAACTTCAAAGACTTACTTATTTTAATATAAATAATAAATTTATAAAACCGACTTTATTATTCTCGATTTCCCAAGAGTTGGAGCATTCTTGCTTAGAATATAAAAGTATGAATGTTATAACATTTACTTCTTTATAAAAGTAAACATTTTCTTGTTTCCTTTTAAACTTTAATACAATTTCATCTTTTTACGGTTTCAGTTTTTTTCGGATTCTTAATTTACGGTTTCAGAGGAAATATTTATATTAAGAACAGTGTCGTCTTAAGACTAATCGAGGTCGAGTTAAATTTGTGTTTGGAGTCCAGCTGAAAAGCAATTACCAGGCCCAAGTAAAGTATAGGGAAGAATATATGATTAAGAATAAAAATAAAACGTACATTATATAAATAAAATATATATATTAATAATTTGCGTGACTGAAGATCCAAAGATTCCAATATCGGATTCTTTTAAACTTACATGTACATTTGAGTAAAATATACCTATAATATATAATATCGATGTAGTAAGCAAACTACGCTATCATTGTTAGGCGCGTGGAATGAAACAGAGGTATTATTAAACGCTCCCGGGTCCCGGATGCAATGCAAATACTCCGAAATATGCTATCGATGATAAGTACATTCATCTCGTTCTTCATTTCCTCCTGACATTAATCCCGGCGTATGTTGCCCAAGGTCTGCTTTACTATTTAACCTACAGACCCTGGCGACTTCATCGTTGTACACTTAATTTTCGCGTTAATAGTACCTAGTATTTTTTTCTTTACGCTGTATCCTGCAAATAGCAAGGTAGGTCGAGGAAACTGGAAGCCTAGTGTTAAAACACTCTGTTCTCAATAAGACACGTCTGTTACCCACTTTCTGCGGAATTCTGGAGGTGTTGCGTGTTAAGTGGTGAAACTCAACGCTGCGCTTAGCCTCGATACCAAAGCGAAAAAATAAAAATATTAAATATTTAATTTCCTCGAGTAGGAATCGAACCCATTGCCTAGTTACCAAAACAGGGATGTTTAAAGATGATATTCAACCACTTATACTTTGTTGTGCCTATTACATTTGTAGCATGATATTTCATATTATTATGAACGTGAACGTGCAAAGTTTTTGATTATTATTGTGAAAATTATAGAAAACAAAACATCTATGAGTCCTTGAAACTTAGCGGAGATTCAATTATATATTATTTAGGTATCAATCTAGCAATTAAACCTATTTAGGAATTCAACGAAAAGAAAAGAACGTTGGTACGGCCTTGTTGAGTGCTTTTTGAGACATCTTTACTTTTCGTCACGTTTAAAGTACTGTGTGTTTGGCTTTGGACTAACTAGTTAAAATTTTTTGGGATTCAGATTTTGTATACTAATTTAAATGTTTCATAAATTAAAAAAACAAAGTAAGATAACAAATATTTTATAAAATAAATACTTTTAAAACTTAATATTTATAGTAATTTCCCCCTTCCGTTACCAAGTCGGTACATCACTAATCAGGATATGTGTGTTTTAGAACGAGAAAACTGTAATGATGACATTTATATGTTATAAAAGTAACGTTTCATTTATAATACTACGATGTAGACTAAAAAATAAAATATATAAAATGTAAAAAGTCTTTTGCTTTGATTCTTTTAACACATTCAATGCTAGTACTCTTAAAGTTCAATCAAAAAGTTAATTTATGACTATTATTATACCTTTTATCACATTTATTTTTGTAGTTTGTCTATAAAAATCAATTACAATTCATTTGACATAATATCAAAATTAGTATTTCATATTCAATGCTAGGTGCATCCGACGACAACGACAAGTTGTACGCATAGGCCTTGTAGGCTATACCTATCCTGCGTTTAGTCCTGCGAACTGCGTTCAGATTACAGGGGGAAGTCGATAGCTGCACGCATGCGCAGTACACCCTCAAATATCAGATGAGGCATCATGCAGAACCTTTATTCTATTAACATAAGGTTTAAATTAACCAACCACCTATAGCCGACAAAGAAGAGCTTCAAGGAATAGGATAATTTATCTCTATTGAGCTTTCACTAAGTTATAAAGTCTCTTTCTGTTGAAAACTCACTTGTGGGTTTGAAAATGACTCGCACGATTAATGACTTGGAACCTTTGTGTGATCTAGTCTTGAGAGGCTGTAGAGCGTTTTTCGTAATATTTAATTTTAAGTAGGTAATTTAAATTAGATATTTAATTTGTACAATTTAGTATGTGCCATAAGTAAAAAAAATATAATTATTAATTAATTAAAATATACTAATGTAGCTTGTTTTTTTATAGTATATTTATTTGAATCCTTAAGGTCCTATTAAGTTGTTAGCTATGCAACTATTAAATATTGAAATAGCATTTTTATAAATATAAAACCAGTCAACCTATATAATAATAAAAACCCGCACTGCACCCAAATCTCAGTAGAAGATTGAAGCCAGTAACTGTTTGGATTAAAAATTCCCAAATAAAGGATTGTCGTTTTTCGACGTTCCAATTTATTTCTTCCATAGCAGATATTACGAAGTTTATCGACAGTTGCATCTGGACGCGAGCCATACGTTTGAAACGTTAAGTCAAAAATCTTTCCTTTATGAGATTTTTAAAGCTTACGCTGATATTTTATAATACTAGAAAACTTGTAAGGAATGTTATTTTGTGTAAATGTAATAATAAATAATTCCTTTACCTGTTCATATGTCCAAAAGTTTGTAGAATTAATAGAATCTTACCTTATCTGTTTATATTTACAATTTGTATGTACGTGAGTAACATGACGTAAAAGCTGTTGTACGTAATTGGATGCGGTTTCCACAGCTGTATTGATGGAAGTCTAACTTATCATTATATTGTATCTTGGTACGCTGCCAAGAAACCAAATTATATGCAAGCTATGGCACCGCACTTACTAAATTTACAAAATATTTATTAGAAATTGCTGAGAAATATTTAAAGAAATCCTTGAGGCTAACTTCTTTGAATCGATTTCACATCGAATCGAATTGTCATAGTCAAATCCTATATCTTATAAAACAAAGTCGCTTTTCGTGTCTGTCTGAACTTTCTAACTCTTCTTCTTCTAAACCACCCAATGGATTTTGATGCGGTATTCACCATTAGGTCGAATATTTCTCAGGGAAGGTTTATATATAGTTTATTATTTGTACATTCTTATGTAAATTACCATAAATACAATAAATGTGTATAAAGTCCTACCCGTTGAGACACTTTCGCGCATGCGCTGCTCTAATGGTAAGTACTACATGAAAATAATGTACTGGAGTATTGTTTCTCTTAATAAGATCTACAAAAAAGTCAGCGATGGCATATTCATATCTTTTAAGAATAACGTGTAGTGATCATATTTCTGTCTAAAAATTGTAATTTCAATATATTTTTTATTGTGAGGGATATTTTTCCATAATGGTATTAATCCTTATCCTTTAAAATACTTTATTAATTTTCTACGTTAAACGAAGATAAAATTTGCTTTTCACACTATTTCGAAATTGCGAATAGTTTTAGAGAAAAACGCATTTAATTGTTGACACATCACGCCGTTAACACATCAGCTGTATCGATTCAAGTTTCACTTATCCCTTACTCTCAGCATATAAATAAGTATATTAGTTACGTTGGCCATTTAATGTAGATCAAAACTGTCGTTTACTGTTTTTCATTTTAATAAGTACTTTAGAAGTTGTTACAATATCAAAAAAAATCCTTGCTGCGAATCGGCTCGCTACTCGCCATGCGTCCGCCGCGCCCGCCTGCCTTACACGCATCGGTGGTTCAGTGGTAGAATGCCACGCGGGCGGCCCGGGTTCGATTCCCGGCCGATGCATTCTATTTAATTTTCCTCACAGGCAGCCACGTAGTGCTTGCTTTTCATCAGGGACAGAATTCTCTTTTTAGCATTAACCACAAGCTCGAAAAAAAACATTTCAGCGCGATATATTTGGTTTCATATTTTTTATAGTAGTTATTAGTAGGTAGGTTTTTGTTTATAATTTTTCCGTTTAAAAATAGTCATGTAAATATATTTTAATAAGTACTTGAAAAGATTAGTAGCACAGATTTAAAATTACGGTACCTACTAAAAAATCTTTGCTGTGTAAAACAATTGGAGAATCCTTATTGAAACTACGAAAATGTGGGTTGCATTAGGGTTTAATTAATTTTCACATTATCTTAAGTACATTGCAAACATACATTATATGAATAATCCAGTAGTAAAAGCGGGCGAAGCCGCAAGAGGGTCGCTAGTGACTTTATAAGTCTATATTTACATTTATAAAACAGGTTATTGCAACATATTTTCAACACTATTGGTAAGTTTACAGACAGCAACGAGTGCATCTGGACGCAGGCCAGCGGCCAGTCGCTGAGCCAACTTTAAACAAATGTAGATAATTTTTTACTGTTAAATATAGAATGGAACGTGTGTAATATTATTTAAGATTATGTAGTGCTAAATTATTAATAATTAACTGTCGTGATATCGTTGAAACATCTGTTACTAAACGTATATTTTATAAAAATTCGTAAAAAATATTTCACATTCTAGTTAAAAGACACAAGGTTAGAATCCGCCACCTAAAGGTAATGAGGCAACGCAACGGTTGTGGATGCGATTCCCAAATGAGGAACTAATGATTTTCATTTGCTCGTTCTTTAGTTCTCAAATTCGCGAGGCATGCAATAGCTATAGACTTTACTCCATTCCATTCGTACGAACTACTAACAAAATTCTACTTTGTTTGTACAAGCTAAAATAAACTATGGACTTACCATGTGTAATTAAAACTTTATGTAGGTACAAAAGTTATCAATTTCGTGCAGAGAGGTTTCTCCTATAGGTACTGTGTAGGTACTGTGTACTGAGGCCGTCGTGGCACAGCGGCACAAAGGTGTGACTGCAACGCGACGGTTGTGGGTTCGATCCCACTCGAGGAAGTGAAGTATTTATTTACGTTTACATTTCCATTTTTTCGCTCTGATGTTGAAGCAAAGCGCGACGATGAGTTCTGCCACTTAACACGCAATGCCTTCAGAATTCGACAGTGAGTGGGGAACGGACACTAGGTTCCCTCTACCTACCCTGCTGTGTGCGGGATACAACGTGAAACTGAGGTATGTCTTAAACACAATTCAAATGAGAAATAATCTAAACGGTAATAAATAGTAAAGAACTTAAGTACGTATACGAACACTCAACAATAGTTTTTCCCGTCATATATTATTAGCATATTGCAAAATATTGAAACTATGTAAGAAGTTTTATTATTAAACACGCGCTAACTATACCAATAAGAACATTCCTAAATAAAGCCACTAGGAAGTTGCCAACATCTTCTGATGGATCTGGCAAACATTTGAATTTTAGATGCCAAAACTAGTTTAAATAAATATGCTTTATTATATGAAAGTAAATCTGAACATACTATTTTGGAAATATTATTGTTTTACTAATATAATAATCGATAATTGTAAGTAATTTACATATTATTTCTGCTAAATATTGTACCTACCAATATATACGGGAATTAGGTCGGCCCATTTATCTTTACCTACTTATTTCTTGTAAAGACTATGGAGGCAAATAAATTATCAACGCCATAGGGGTAATTTTCTTAACTACATTTGATGCCTAGTATGATATAATTACTAATAAAAATTGATATTAAACATCCCTGATCTAATTAGTAGATCCGATTACTTAGTTCTTAAAACGTTAAAATATGAGTGACTTCTCACTATGTTCCCGAGCCCTACCAGGCAGGTAGGGCTCGGTAATACATACCCTTAATAAGATAAACAACATTAACAACCATTTTCTCATTGAAAAATTTAATGTTGAAAAAAGAAACTTACCTAGTTTCTTTTTTCATATAGCAGTGACTACGCAATTTACAGCACAAGACCACAAGTAGGTAATTACATATAAAGACAATTTAACCTTTAAAGCTTTTCTAGGAGGAAAAGGATTTCCTTTTCCGTTTCCATTCTTAAATGACTATTTCATCCTATTTTATATCGAAGTTAATTTTGATCTATAAGAAGTATATAAGTATATAGGCCGTCGTAATCAGAGTGGCATAAGTGGGTAACCGCGGTAGTTGTGGGTTCTATTTCCATTCGGGGAAGTGATATATTTAATACTTTCATTTTCTGAAGATTTCTTTTCTTTCATTTACTTTCATTCACTGAAGAAGAAAATTAATAAAACTAATAAAAAAAATACCAATTCAGGTGAATTTAATATAACAAAATAGATATCTATCTTTAAAAAATTACCACTAAATTACTTTTAAAAACAATCTACTAAACACCTATAATCGATCTACTGCAGTTATAAATAACAAGAAAGGTGGCCCATATAAGTAAGCGTTGAGTAAGGTCAGTAGTCTCAAAAGTTAGGAGTTAGGATATGGTTTCACTCAAAGTTTAAAACAACTGTTAGCGTTCTAAGTTGCTTAAATGTTACCTACGACTTTATTATTATATTTACTTTCACTTTATTATTGAAAAACAAAATAATTAAAACTTTTAAAAAAACATAATTTTAGTTTATTTACTTCACATTCAAAAGCTCCATCGTATCGTAGAGCAGAATTAGTTGACTATGATGCAGTGCTGTCTTAGATGTAGAATATTTCTTAAAATACAGAATTCTTAAACAAAGAACGACTTTAAGGTTCTTAAGTAGCAAGCATTACCTCTAAACGGGCAAAGAGGGAAAATGGAGCTATTTATATATTTAAACTAAAGAAAGACTGTTGTAGGTAGGTATACTTAAAACCTTTTACTGTATGTTGTATAGCCGTGAGGCCAACCGTGGCGCAGGCGCACAAAGTGTGCTGCAAAATCGACTGGTTATGGGTTCGATCCCCACTAGAGGAAAGGAAATATTTATTTATATTCTCGTTTATTCGCTGTGGTGTCGAGGCAAAGCTCAGCGTTGAGTTCCGCCACTCAACACGTAATTCCTCCAGCATTCGGTGGAAAATGAGGAACGGATTGTCTTATGTATGACTCTTAACATAAGGTTCTCTCTGCCTATCCTGCTGTGCGCGGGATATAGCGCGAAGCTATACAGCCGAAAACTTATGAATAAAGTCTGATATAGAATTTAAAATAATTAATATATATATATATATATATATATATATATATATATATATATATATCTATATATATAAAATCGAAAGGTCACTCATTCATCACGAAATCTCAGAAACTACATGTGCTAGGAATGTGAAATTTTGCATAGGAGTTACTTATAGGACGTAGGTGCTCGCTAAGACGGGAATTTGCAATATTCGACTTCTAAGGGGTGGTTTTCGGGGTCGAAAGTTTGTATGAAACTTTGTTACTACAAATGCTAGGAGTCTCAAATTTTGCATAGACGCCACTAGGACGTAGTCATGGAGACAGAAATTAATAATAACATAGTTGACACGGGTGAAACCGCGAGCGGGCCGCTAGTATATATATATATATACTATATATATATATATATATATATATATATATATATATATATATATATATATATATATATAATTTCTACGAAACAAACGCAAATATTTAATTAGAATGTTCTAGGCCGGTAAGATGCAGTGGTGCATCGATCGCGACCTACTTGCAGGTCAACTGCCGTGCACCTTTAACCCCACCCACCCCAGGGTTGGAGCTTGATAGATTTAATAAATAACTTTCCTAGTTTGCGCCCTGGTTTTACTTAAGGGTTATAATAAATTTATATACATATTTATTGTTATATAGCTTCACGCTGTATCACGCATACAGCAAGGTAGGCACTTAGGCAAGGGAAACCTAGTGTTTTAAGTGCATTCCCCATTTTTTCCAAATTCCAGAGGCATTCGATGTTGAGTGGCGGAACTAAACGACGCACTTTACCTTGACACCAGAGCGAAGAAATGAAAATATAAATAAATATTTAATTTCCTCGAGTGTATCTCATTTAATATTAAGTGAGAAACCACTTTCATAGTCAACCCTAGAGAAACCACAGATTTCATTCAAGTTTTAGTTATTCAAGTTGTTCTTTCTCCGCACACCTTTTTGCTAGTTCATTTGCATTTTATTACTTAATAAAAAGTAATGAAAAGATAAATTATGTTTATTTTAGGAGAATTCAACATAAAATATGTACGATATTTCATCCTCTTCAAGTGGTAGTAAAATATGTAATAAAACATATTAATGTACATTACTTTCTCAGGTTAAAGGTTCAATTCCTATTTATTATTTTCACAATTTTAATTACTATAAAAATTAATAGGGTAATAATAATGGATGTTTCTTTTGGACTTAAATTTATGTCAATGAAAAGCGGCCAATTAAGAGTCGGACTAGCACACGAAGGGTTTACAGCTGTACGTTACAGGTGGACATTTGCTATATGGAAATCCCATACAACAAACTCTATATAATATTTATTCTATTATTATTTTAGTATTTGTAGTTAAATTCAAAAACTTGTTTACGGTTTGACATTTTAATGATTACTTGTTATTTTTTTTGCTTCACAATAAAAGGGTCTGCGGTGTTAATAAGAAAATATAAATAAACATTTAACAAAGGTCAATAAAATCAGTCAGCCATTAAGCTTTATACTTTGTATATTTTTTTTGTCATTATAAATTATAATTATGTTATAGAAAAAAAACCCATACAATATAACGATTATAAAAAAACAATTTATTATGTCAATATTCTACAACTACATTAATTAAGTTTTATATTTAAATTTTTTACATTTTACATTTTTATAGCTTTACTAATACTAAAATATTTTTCTTTCCTTAGTGTGGAATAACATTTCAAAAATGTTAAAAACATAAATTGAGTTTACAGCTAAATTACGTAAGAAAAAAATTAAAGGCCCGTCTTTTTCTTAAAGAAATTATTAAAATCGATATTATGATTACGATGTTTAGAACTATAAGTAACCGTGATCTCTTTTAAATACATTATAATACAATTAGTACTAACGTTAATTGGGTTATATATGCGTAGTTTATTTACAATAAAGATTAGAAAATTAACTTACAATACTTACTTAAAATTAAATTACAATATTTAATAAATCTCCCATAATAATGTGTAAAATATAGAGAAAATCAGTGACATTTTACTACGTTTTTCGTAACATTTTGAGTGTCAATTCTTATAAGCCGCGGTTTCCCCCACCTTTAGTTTATTGTTACAATACACAATTTTTACATAATGTAGGTATGTCTTATTCAGTACCCGGTCAGTAGTTTTACGCGAAAAAGGAATAAACATCCATTCTCATAAACTTTTAATTTATAAAATAAAGATAAATAAGATTAGCTGTATTATCATCGTCTTTAATAAGATATCGGAAAAACAGGTATCTAAAAGAATAAATGTAGGTATATTCAATTGCTTTATAAAAATGCGTTATTAAAATATTGAAAAAATAAGCACAACTTGTTATGATGTCTAAGAAAACAGGCGCTCGTATGCACAATCGTGTACATCATAACACGCTGCGCTTATAATAGCCACATAAAGTACAGCGGATGAGTCGTGGTCTCTGTGAAGTTAGATTTTTGGAACTTTTGTACATTGTTCACTCGGGAAGAAAATAATGAAAAGTAAAAAAAAATCTAAAATCAAATTGCGCAGCCATCTACAGCTAACTTCAGGGCGGCCACGACTCGTCGACCGTACTGTATGAACAATATGTATATAATAATAATGAGATGAGAGTAAATATTTCAAAAGTAATCTCATTTAATATTTATAAAGAGACGTATGTAGATTAGCTGGTGTATTATCACTGCGTTATAAAATTTAATATTCCTAATTAGTTTAATGATTTTCTTAGTTATGATTGTAAGATTTTTTTTGATTAATTTTGTCGTTTTAATAATAAAGTCATCATTTTTCACTAAACAGTGAGTAAATAACAAAGGTATTTTGCTAATACTTACATTTGAAATTCACTTATACTTAAAAATAAAATGGAAAACCACAGATTCACTACAAAAAAAAGTCAAAACCTGTAACAAAATGAAACAAGGCTGTCCACAGACTAGTCTAAAGTCTAGACTAGTCTTTTCACGGCTTAGCGTGAATTGTGATATTTAATATATTTGTTATATCAGTAACGATGTCTATTTGGATACATGTTATTCTGCACATTGGGGTTGTTTTGCTGCACTGGGTAACCTTGAGTTATACTGCCGGGCTTTGAAGACTGGAAATATAAAATATAATATGTGTGTTAATAAATATAATCTAAGACCTAAATATATTGATATTTCCAAGCAATCTTTAGGAAAATAGACAGACAGCAAAGTGAATCTATAAGGATACCGTTCCTTTCTTCCAGATCAAACCCACCTGCATATTGGAGTGTTGCGGCGCGGTGTGTATGGCGAGGTGTCGGCTGGAGGGCGGCGGCTGCGCGTAGGCCACGCCACTGCTCACCGACGGGTGGTGCGCCTCGCTCAGGCCGATCAGCACTTGTGGCTGTGTTCACACACAATTATTGTTATTATTCAATTAAATAAAACTAAAAATACTTTATTTGCTAACTGATTTAATATAACAAAAACGTGATAGTCTATATCTCTTAAAAATGCACAGATCTCCTTATAATTACATTTTTTCGCTCACGTTACGTAATTCAGTTTTCACAAATTTATTTTGCAAATACGGAATGTATTTGCACTTAAAATGTTTAGTATGTATTACCATTTTTGGCTGCTTCCGTCAATCGATACGCTATTATATTTTTTTTATGTTGACATTATTCACCATTGTTGGCTTTTCAACATTCTTTATATGTTTTTTTAAGTTCCAGTGTTCACTTCGTTTAGTGATAAAACACTCCTCTCCCTAATTTTTGCCGAGTTTTGGAAGCATTGTGTTCAGCGAAGACATTACAATATGAAATATTTCTATGAAACCTGGCGCGTTAACAGTAACACGCTTGTGAGTGCCACGACTCATTGACCGCACTCTAAGCATTGTGTAACCCACTAAGTAAGTACTTGCGTTATATAGTCACAATGAGCGTCATCGTGACGAAACCTCACCTGAGCCTCCTTCTTCTGTTCCCCATGCTGGGCGTCCCTGTTCTTCAGCATATCTAAGTACATGGGCTGCGCGGGCGCGTACATGAGGTTGGAGTGATGCGGCGTGTGCGGAGTGTGGGGCGTGTGCGCGTGCGGCGTGTGCGCGTGGTGCGCGTACAGCAGCGGCGGCGGGCGCTCCGCCACCACGCCCACCACGCCCGACGTCGGCAGCGCGTAGTACCCGCTCGGAGACACCGCCGCGCCGCCGGACCCATACTGGGACGGTGTGTGCTCTGTATACAATGAGGGTTCATTATATTACTGAAAGCTTTTCAAGCTTGGACGGTTTCCAAACAGGCACCGCGGGTTCAAATCCCGCTGGGTCAAATTTTTATATGTTTTCTAAAAAAAAGTATTTTTCTTTCTTAAGTGTAGAATAACACTTTAAAAATGTAAAAAATATAACTAATATTGTATGTATTATAATGGTCGGAAATAATTTGGATTTAAAACAACTTTTTTTTTGTTTTTATATATTAAAAGGATCCAACCCACTAAATTATCTTTTCTCTCAATTTCTAAGCCCATATGAATCCCATCCATGTGTAATTATTTTCTTAATACAAATTAAACTGTAATATTTCGTTAAATCGTTATTTAATTTTATTTAAAACATGTAATATACATGAGTATTGTGAACAATGGGTTATATTAACTAAAGTTAAAGTGAAAGGGGACAACACATCTACAAGGCAAGGTTAAAATACAAAATAAATAGGAAATATTATTAACCAAAATGTGATGCAGATGAAGAAAAATACAAAAGGAAATTAGTTTGTTAAATGAAAATGTGTTTAATATTATTCCATATCTTATATGTTAATAATTAATTAATTAATGTTAAATAGCTACTTATTGAAAAAATACATAATTAAATAATATATTTTGAAAGATTTTGTACTAAAATATGTTATATTTGCTAATATTTACATTCTCTATGATGTAATAGAAGAATAAATGTAATGTACTTACAAACTTAATTAACATTATTATAAGACATAATATTAATGACAACTTATATTACATTTTTATTGTTGTGCATGATATTGTTTCTTCAGTATATTTTTAAGGAATTAAGATAAATTTAAGAGATTTCGAAACTTAAATAATGAAACTGAATTATCCTCTAAATAATAGATCGATATGGAATAAGACGAAATAAAAAAGATGAGCGTGCAAGGTACCAAGCGACAGTGATCCTAATGACACCTAGATTACAACTCACTGTTCCATAGCACTGCGCGCGCCATTTGGCGGCCCATACGATTGTCCTCTACTTCTGTAAAAGATTTATTATATACCACACATATATAATTATATATTTTTGAGTTTTAAATACATACATAATTATTGTATACTTTCAAATATTTGTACATTATTTTTTTAATTTTTACAAAATTTTATTTTTACAATTACTATAACAATTACTTTAACAAGTAACATACATTTATTTTAAATAGTACCAAAAAATGTAGGTAAGAATAGTTAATATCTATACCAAATATATAATATAAAAATAACCATAATCAATAATAATAACAAAACAAAATCACTTACTATGATCAGAATAAACAGCCTGATGTTTCATAGGTGGCTGATGAATTCTATGTGCGTATAAGGCATATGTTGGTGATGGACTCCTTTGTCGTTTCACACTGGACTGTATGGGTCTTACGAGATTTTGCTGTTGCGGAAACAACATGTAGTTTGAGTGCTTATTCTTGAACAAAGAAAACATGTGCATGAGGTGTTTGTAACTAATAATTTTTAAGTAAAGGAGATTTTTAAGGAAAGATTTTTGTTAAACTTGATTCTATCCTACATATATGTGTAATGTGTTGACTGAGAGAACCTAGTGTAGCTACCTATACTGGGACTATATGCTGAGAGAACCTACTACGTTTGGATCTTTGTCTCCATGTTAAGACATTTTGTGCTAAAAGGGGGAATTTGATGTTGTTGTAATGAGGAAATAAGCCCAAAATCAACACATTAACACAGTTAATATGTTGATTTTGGACAGTATAGAACAGTATTCAGTGGTAAAACTCAATGTCATGGTTTGTCTTGTTACCATAGAGAGGAAATAAAAATATTTAATTAATTTTTCCCACTGTGCCAATGCTCAACAAAAACCATGTAGAATACTTAATTTATCTTACTTTGTTTATCATGTGTGGGGCAATTGGTGGCCTTCCCTGAGTGGGTGGAGGTTCACCTTGCCCGGTTGATGTAGGCATTGCAAACATCGGTATATGAATATTTCCCATTGGCATCTTCATTGGTTGCATTTCACTGGAAATTTATAAAAGAAATTAAGTAATATCTTCAAAAGCTATTTTTGTTTTTATTTAAGCTTTATTCTGGACATATCAACTGTTAATAACATTAAAATACACTGTTTTCTGTTTTTTTAATTGATTGAGATTGAAAAAATCTACAATAAATAAAACCAAAAAAAAATAATTTCTTACTTAGTCTCCTTTTGCTGTTGTCTTTTCCTATTTTCATCTTCATTAAGCACTCTCTTTAATTGCATGAACAATTGTTGTTTTTCCTTTTCAAGATGCTTTAATTTTTGTTCCAGTTGTTCTATTTGTTCTTTTGTTTCCTCTGCAAGATAGTAGAGACATATTAAATTTCCATACTTACTTTCATACTATCATACTTATTTTCATACTTTATTGCACATAAAAATTTACAGTTTATATATAAAATTAATAGAAATAACATGTGCAATAAGGCGGCCTTATTGCTTAAAGTGTTGTATAAAAAAAAGAAGATGGTATGTGGTGCATCAAATTATTAGTTTATTTACAATATAATTTTTATTTGGTTTTTTTTTACTGTTGTTTTAATAATAAATATGTTTTAGTAATATAATGTAGCGGTCTTTTAGTAAATAAACAATAGAAGAGATCATAAATGAAGATTCTGATTCAGTATCAGGGACTGGAATCTGACCAGAAGATGAATGTAGTGATAGTAAAATTTAAAATTTAATAAATGATTCAGATATTAAGATGGCATGTATATCTTTACTATCGAAAAATAAATCAGGATAATGTGCTGGAATACTCTGAGCGTTTATATGGACAATATTAAAGTTTTTCGTTGTGAATAAATCAGTTAGTGCTGTCATTGACTCCTTGTAGTCTCAAGTAACAATAACTTTGCAAGAAAATAAAATGTTCTTACCTAATGTCATAACATCTTGTCTTTCTCTGGCTTCACGCTCTTTTCTCAACCTCTCTTCCTCGACTTCAGCCTCGTATTCTGTGTAAAGTAAATATTACATAAACAATTAAACGTAATACACTTAAGCCATTATATACAGTAATATAATAAATTATTGAATATACCCACCCTCTTTTTTCCTTTGCCTTTCCCGTATAATATATTTTTTAAGTGCACTCCACATTTTCTCATTAGCATCATTTTGTTCTTCAGCCGTTGTAGAAGTTACCGCAGGCATTTTGCTTTTCTTATATCACGCTATAAAATAATAAAATATCAGTTACGTAATAGCTCGAGCGTATTATTTCTGTAAAATTAGATAAATCGTAAATAAGAATAAACTAATAAATAAACATATACAATACACGTACTCACAGAACACTCAAAAAATGTTCATTTCACATTCACAACTTCACATTCACAAGTTCACAACTTCAGTTCACAGAACACATTTACTCATGTCTGGTATAGACAATCATAGATTATAGAAAAAATAAATATAGATTACAAAAAAAATACAACTTCCCAATTACTGTAATAATACAAATTAAATCCAACAAAAAATAATATTAATTAACCATAACAATATGGAAAAATTGTATGAAATTAAATATTATATCTAAATAATGACCCAAGTTATAAGTTTGTTGTTGTTAAGTAATTATCA
This sequence comes from Heliconius numata, assembly GCA_016802625.1. NCBI lineage: Eukaryota > Metazoa > Arthropoda > Insecta > Lepidoptera > Nymphalidae > Heliconius > Heliconius numata. The sequence continues at coordinate 2,816,937 of JAEBDU010013194.1, forward strand.
AAATCTTTTTTTATTCAGAATTAGAGACCCAAACGACTAGTTATAGTCATTATTATATTATAGCCAAATTATACAAAACCTAGATACTTACATAAATTATATCCTATGTGTTATCTAATATATGAGCTATATTACTATAAAGTTTTATCTAAATCTGTTCAATGGCTTTTGCGTGAAAGGAGAATTAACATCTAGGGTAATTCGAACATATTATTCAAACTCATCAGAATCCACTTACTCAATTTTATATATCAATTATTTTTATTAAACTTCTAATTAAATAGTGGTTTATGTTTTCAATTATTTTATTTCAAAAGTCAAAACTCAAAAGCGACAAGCGTAAATCGTAATGTACATTGAACTACATTGTACCTAATGTGAAGTAGGCTAGTTGACATTGGCAAATGGCAATATTTTTTTATTTTCAAGAATGATAAGATACTAAAGTCAAACATCGATTGATAATATAAAATAGGTGATAATATTATAGTGCTTCAAAAAGATATATTCACCATCTACTTACTCTACATAAGTAGGTCATAAATAAAAGTTCCGACTACTAATTATCTCTTACCATGGACGAACCTTCAAGACCCAGAAAAAAGCTTAAAGCTGTGAGTAAAAATTTGTATACTTATCGTACAATACTTATATTTAAAAAAATATTGTGGGCTGTGCTGTAATAATTTAATCAATGATAAATGTAGATAAGCTGGTATTATAACGTATTTATTATTTAATTTAATTGAGACATTCGTATTTCTTTATTATCACAGCTTAGTTCGGTATTTTATTATTATCATGACGAGTTAGTGTTTTGTTTTGTTCGAGAATAAATTCCAGTTTTACGTTTATAATTAATGTTATATCACAAAGCACCTAAAATAAATTTAGAAAACATATTAAATAAAAATATAACACGTCGAAATTTTGAATATTTATGTGACTGTATATAATATTTGTAATTTATTAACGAATTAAATACGTAATTAATGATATTTTTGTTGCATTCAATTCATCATAATTGATAAGTTAGCAATTTAATAATTATTTCTGTATTCAGTACTTTTAAATCACAACAGTAAGTTAATATTGAGGCCAGTGGCAAAGGCGCACAAAGAGTGACTGTAAATATGATTGATAGTGGGTTTGATCCCCA
>JAEBDU010013194.1:2818105-2879551 GCA_016802625.1 Heliconius numata
ATTTGTAGAACTATTGTTTCAAACTTATCAATGGACGGACCAAGAATTGACTTTGACTTTGAAGTGTTAATGCATACTATAAAGGGACCTTAAATCTACACATGCAATAATAACAGTATTAATTTTACAAACTTATTTACATTTTTCACAAAAAATATAACAGTATGTTTTCTCTTTAGTTTTAATTGAAGATGCATCTTTATAAATAAATTTCAGTTATATATATTTTTTGAGTAATTCCTGTAATTCAAAGAATTTACTTATATTTTTTGCTGCCATAAAAATGACACTAAATTACTTTGAACATTTTAAACCTAATTAAGATGGTAAATGTAACTATGTCAATTTTAATTTACTTAATTTGCTTTCAAATCTATTAAAGTGATAATTTAAATTATCGATTATATGAATATATAATATCCACTTGCTGTGAAATTATAGTTAACAATAAATAGTAATAATAAAAAAAGCATCATATTATTTTTTTTTGCATTTTGTCTTATTAGAGCGAGGAATTGAATATAACAAATTTCTTCGAGGGAAAATCGATCCTGCAACCACCACGCTTACTGCGCACCAGACGTCCCATGTACCTACTTTAGATAATTATCTAGCTCAAGTACCAATAGAATTTGGTGAATGTCATACCAATGCATAATCCAACTTAACCACAGCACTGTTAACGAGATCATTAAATTGGAACGCGTCACGTACCTGCACGGGTCAGTGCATTTTATCATTTAAAATTACATTCGAAGTTAGCAACGTTGCAAGTATAAACTATAATATAAGGTAATCGCGAACGTCTCTGTTGTACGCCAGTGTCGGTCGCAGCGGCTCGCGGGCACCGTCGTGTAACCGGTTGTTGTAACTGTTTGGCGCGAAAGTTCCGTTTTATTTACGTTTCCATTTTTTTTTTATATTTTTATTTTTTTAAAAATGAGCCTGGAGCAAAGAAATGAAAAGATCAAAGCCACTTTTGAAAAATATAAAATTGGAGAATGGGGATACGGAACGAATAGGACGGTTTGTTTTTGTTTTTTTTTTGCTTTATTGTTTTTTTTTGTTACTAATTGTAATAAATATTATTGCTAAAATAGCAATTACTAAATTAATAGCGGATACTGAATACATAATACACTTTCACTAATCTTATTTCCTCTAATAATAAACTACTGTCCGATCATCAAATCGTGTTATAAAACTTTCGTTTATAACATTCCTTTTCCTTATGATAAATATTTTTTGTAATTATATCGCACTGGCCATCTGTGTAATTATATGTATTTAATAACATGACGTCATAGTATACACTTAAATATATTTTGGGAAAATATAATTTGTTATTCATTTGTTATTATTATTTTAAATTGTTTGTTATTCTGATAAACTAATGAATAGATAGCTGTTGTCCTAGAATGATAGTATAGTAGTGTTACGGACGATTAAACTGAAGAAATGAAGAACCGAATATCATTTTTAATGTTAATTTATTTCCACTGCATTTACTATTTACTATAAAACGAATATGTACTATTATAAATATGAAAAAACAATATTTTTCATTTCACAAGGTCGTTTAAAAAATAAAAAACCATCGTGCTTTTATTTAAAATGTATTACTGTTAAAGTAATTATGGATATAAAAATATAATTTAAAACTTATTATCTACTACTTGGTAGCCCATCCACTGATTAATAAAGCAAAATTCTCTACTCTCTACCTAGAGTTATAATTTCGGAAATTTAGGAAAAAATGAAACTAATTTTATGATATTTTAGTGAAAGTCTTTAAGTCTTAGTGTTGTTTCTTTCCTGAGAAACATAGAGTTGTTATTATTAACATTTTAATTGTGTGTGAACATTCCGAGAGAAAGTCAAAATAATGCAATTAAATTTAAATATTAGAAAGAAAAAAAAATAGATTAGAGAACTAAGAGGCCTGTCGTGGCGCAGGGGCACAAGCGTGCGACTGTAAATGCGACAGCTTGTAGGTTCGATTCCCAATCGAGGAAATATTTGATATTTTAATTTAATTTCTTCGCTGTGGTGACAAGGCAAAGCGCGCGTTCCGTTTAATACGCAATAACTCCAGAATTCGGCGGGAAATTAAAAATATTTTTTATGTAAAATCCTTAAAAACAATTTACTAACCCAATACAGATATAGATAATAAATACGGTCCAATATTTTTTTTTTACATTTTTTATCTGTCTTATATTGTATCCCTGCTCCCTTTGTTTGGATAAGAGAGCATTTTGGCATATTTTAGGCACCATTTATAAATGTAAACAGATAACTTTATATTTCAACAAAAAAATTACAATAATTTTCAATTGAAATTGTCGATGCAAATCAAATCCAAATTGATTTGTCACTAGAAATAATGCGTGGAATAAATGTAAGAGAAGTATGATGTTAAAAAACCTATATTATTACTTATTGCTAACAGACTAAGGACCGAATATATAGATCGCACTCAATTCTAAGATAGATTTTGAGGTGCAAGAATGCTGAGATGACGTTTTCATGATATATAATTTATGAATAACTGCATCTTAAGATAGATTTTGAGGTGCAAGAATGCTGAGATGACGTTTTCATGATATATAATTTATGAATAACTGCATCTTAAGATCAATCTGAGACTTGAGAGAGGTTTATAAATACGGGCCTACAGTAGATAAAGGTTCATGCACATATTTAAATTCACTGAACATAGAAACGTTCTATGCAGTGCAGATTGCGTTGCGTGTCATTTTATTCGCGAACCGTCAGCAATTGTAGCCATAATAAACTAATAAGGTTTCATTGTAATTTCAAAGTAAATATTGACTAAGTGCAATATTGTTTTTTATATGTAACAGCTTTGTTCTTCTACGACAGTTTATATACAAGCAGTTTAAGTTTTGTTCAATTTAAAAATAGAACTTCTGATCTTATCAATTTCTAGAAAAACTAATGTAATAATAAAGATTGATAAATAACAAGGAATTTCACTGAAATTTAATTTCATTATTTTAAATAACTTTTAGAAGAGGTTATCTCGAACTGTGCCGATGTTGTTTCATACAAAATCCCCACATGTGTTTATGATTAATAGATTGCATCCACAGTAAATATAATTTTAAACATATTAAATCTATGTATATTTGCATTTACTAATATTATTCAGACCAAACTATTTCGCGAAACAGCATATTTTTAATCATCAATATTTGTAATGGATGCTAAATATGGCACAGGAATTGAATGTCATGAACGGTTGCATCTAATTTGTATTAACTTTTGTTTGTTAGATAATAGAGTCAATAAACATTTTTTGTGTCATTTTTCTCACATTTTTTATGAAAAATGCTTCGTTTAATTTATCACCATCACCGATCTTACCACAGCATAATTATATTATTTAAAAAACACCAAAAAAATTAATCACTATTAATTTTACTTTTATAAAGCTGTAATGTGTATAAAAGTGTGTATACATCAATCCCCTCGTTAAATGCGTTATCGCTTTTGCTTTTGTTTGTTCTCATTACTGTGCCAGTCAACGACCTGCAAATGATATTTTTACTTATATCTAATTAATCTTAGTATCTTTGATCTCGTTCTAAACTAGTTTACCGTGACATTTCCTAAAAGAGATGAAATTTACTCTTTTTCTTATTACCTACGTACTTAAAAAATAATAAATAGTACAATGTGAGAGGATTCCCACCTTAGAGCATGCTTATACTTTTTGGTTATATGGTTTTTAGAAAGCTAGTCGTGGTGCTGGGGCACAAGCGTGCGAATGTAAACGCGACAGGTTGTGAGTGCGGTTTCGATTCCTACTCGAGAAAATAAAATATTTAATATAAAATATTTAATATTTTATTTTGGTGAATGAAATATTAAATATTTTGTAATGGTGGGTAAGGCAATGCGTGGCGTTGAGTTCCACCACTCAATACGCAATGCCCCCAGAATTTGATAGAAAGTTGGGAACACGAGAATACTTAACATTAGGTTCCCTTTGCATATCTTGCTATGTGCAGTATGCAGCGTGAAATTAAAAATAATAAAAAAAATGTTTTCGTAAACCACTACTTTCTTTATCGCATATGAAATCTGTCGTATGTGAAAAACGGAGTGACTTATTCTTATCTTTTTACCCTACTCAATGTGTGGAGATGGTAAAGATAAAAAATCTTCCTTATGCACATTAACCTTGCCATATACGACTATACCTCCAATTCCTCCAGAATTCGGCAGAAAGTGGGGAACGGAGTGTCTTAACACTAGGGTCCCTCTGCCTACCCTGTTGTGTGCGGGATACAGCGTTAAGCTGATTTTTAATTTATATATGACTATACGCCTTGCTCTTGAAACTACACTTTTCATATTTAAAAATCATAAATTTAATATTACATATGTGCATACAGCATGAGACGCAGGCATGCAGAAACTGCGTTCAGTTTACTTGCAATATCTAACATTTCCACTCGTTATGTGGCTTTGTTTACGTAAACAAAACTTTCTCCTTTTCCTTACTATTTCTATATTGATATTGTATATCTTGGAAGATTTATTAATAATCTAAGAAATTTAGTGTTTTTCAAACACTTATTAATTTTATATATTAAATAGTTTATTTAGTAGGAGATCAAATTAAAAAAAATAAGCAAACGTGAGTTAGTTACTTTTATATTGTTGTTTTTCATTTCCTATGCTAGCAGTTTTTTTTTTAAGATATTGCGTGTTGACTGGCGGAACTTAACGCCACGCTTTGTCTTATTACCCACACCTGTAGTGGTCACACTGACGAATTTCACAAACTTATGTACCAAATATTTACTTACTCAATTAAGACTTATAATTTGCGTCCATTGTCATAAAAAACGCAAGGTTTATAAAAGTTTTATTTTGACGTATTTTGAGCTATTGATTGAATTTTTTTATTCTCGTAGACTCGCAATTTTAACCCGCACAGCGGCGAAGTTTAATCTGACTCCTTCTAATTGAGTCTTATTGGCTTTGCTACCGGCTTGCTTTATATCATTAGGTATTTAAATAATGTATAGCACTTACTATAAAACTTAAAGCTGATTATCATGACGAAATGCTTCTGTCATCTTTACTTTTTGAAGCCCTGTGAATGTTTTTTTTAGATAACATTGTTATCTATAAAGGAAAAACACGCTTGTGTGTTTTTATGCCCGCAAGGGGTAGCGTGATCGGCTGATAAGATATCAAATGCTCAAAAGTTATTCCTATACGACAAACAAACAATTGACGAAACATTGCAATAAAGTATTACGTGTATTTTACAATATATCTACTTATGGCCGTCAGACAAGTAGATAAATAAACTAATCCCATTTATGTTTTTATTTATTCCATTGAACGTAATTCCTAATATGTTAGATACCTATTTCTGACTCCGAGTCCTTATAAAAATATGTGACGCTGTGAAAAATATTTACTTGTTGATGTCATGGTTGGATTCAATCTACACTCCGGAAAATTGGGATCGGGAAAAAGTTTTTATCTACCTGTCTTCGCCCATCTTCCTATATAGTACTTAAAATAAAAATAAAGTTTTGTTTATGGGAGAACCCATCAAAAAATTTCTATGAAATGTATAATTCCAGCAGCTATTTATTATAGGTAACTAAATATGCTTTTTTGGGAAATGCCTGAATAATCTTCGATCCTGTCTTCTTGAGAGACATCGCGTTTTGAATTGTAGATTCCACTGTCGCATTTTGTCAAACAAAAACCATAGAAGTCTTAATTCATCTTAATTTTTTTTCGATTTTCTCGGTTATATTAACCCACAGCCCTCCAGGCTAATTTCGAATGCATTGCAGTCAGTAATGCACATATTGCGCTAAGAAAGTCTCAAGTCTCCTATAAAATATAATTGTATATTGAAATTTAACTTGGAGATGATAATGGACAACTAGGAAGAGGAAACTATAGTTCAGTAAAAATGTTTTAGTCTTAGGTATAGATGTAATATCTAATTTGACCTTTATTTAAGGTTAAAGTTAATCATTTTACTATCACTTCTGGTAACTAATTTACCATTGCAGTTCTGCAGTACATTCACCAGTTTTTCCATACATTTTTAATTACCGTTACGAAAATATCGTGGTAATTTTATTTGGTACGTGGTCTATTGTAGTTAAATATATAGGTACAACCTCCAAACAAATGAACTGTGTATTTTCCGCGTTTGAATCATTTCCACTTTTTTTTTATTTTACCTTGAATCTTAGGCGCACTATCTAGATAAATTTTAGATTTAAATTGAATTGCCTTCGTTTATTTAAAAAAAAACCTATTTTGTATTATTCTACGGAAGTAACGGTCTAACTCAGTGGAGTTTATTATTACAGGTACAATAACAATGTGTATTTATGTCAGTCGTAAAGCCATAATCATTTATGGAGATAAAGAGCATCCTAGGTATCAGTCTACTTTGTAGGCTATCTAATAGCATATATTCGCTCTTCAAATAAGCCTTTATGGTAACTGGTAACAAAAATGGCGCAGTTAGTTTTGTAAACCAACCACCAGGTCCACCAAGAGGTGTTTACATGACAAGCTGTACAATGTACAATTGTATATTGTTACAACTGTGTTCGATTTAGCCAGACATGTATGGCCAGTCAACGCGACAGGTTGAAGTGTCTTCGTGGGAACGGAGTGTCTTAATACTAGGTTCCCAGGTTCCCTCTGTCTACGCCGCTATGTGCGGAATACAGCGTGAAAATAAAATAAACAATTGTCGCTTAATAGGCTAAAACAATTACACACGTGAATCGGGTGTGAAGTTTTTATATTTTCATAGGAACCTGAAAACTATAAAAGGACCTAGTAATATAAGTAATATTACTGAGTAACATACTATTGTTTATTAACGTTTCCAATACTGACCTTAAGTATTTTGTGGAAGCAAACACAACCTCCAATCTAAATTGTATATAATATTTGTTGCAGTGCGCCCAAGTAGCTACTAATGTAGTGGAGCAGAAACATCAGGTGTCCAGAGCTAAGAGGAGCAGGGCTTTAGGCAGCAGAGCGTTTAGAGGCAGCACCGTCTGGTTTACTGGCCTTAGTGGCGCAGGAAAAACTAGTATTGCATTTGCTCTAGAAGCTTACCTCGTTTCTAAGGGTGAGTAGACTTTAATAGATTTTTTTTTAGCTTTAAGATTTTTCACTTTTATTTTTTGGTAAACGGAGAGTTCACATTTAATTATCAGTTCCACGATGAAATATTTAATATTTTCATTTACTTGCCCTGGTGACAAGGCAAAGCGCGTTTTGGTCCGCATCTCAAGATGCAATGCCTCCAGAATGCAGCGGAAAATAATATATAGTCTTAATGGAGTGTCTTAACACTAGGTTCCCAGGTTCTCTTTGGCTATCTTGCTATGTACGGGATACAGCGTGAACTCGTGCGTCTCGGTAATAGGTACATAAAATAAAAATAAATACGATTTTCATAGTAGGTAGGTCGTAGGTATATGTTTATTCTTCTAGTTCCTGGTTACTAACATAAGCAATAACTAGCTTAAAACAATTACTATGAAACCGTATTGTAGAATCTACTATTATGTCATTTCTTAATCAATTGTTTATCAATGATTACTTTTGACATGATATTATCTGTTATTTTCGATAGCCTGTATGACGACATATCTTTCGATTTGTGGTTTTCCTTCTGCACTTCACTTACACTTGAAATATTTTTAAAAATAGTAATGCAAGTAGGTATCATTTTTATCTACGAAGTTGTTTTTGAAAATGCCGTAAAAGAAAATTTATGTTTATACAAGTAGTCAACCAAATCAAAATAATATCGTAAACGTCAAGATTTACTTAGTTTTAGAATACAAATTGATTTATAACGACGTAATATAACGACTAAAATAAAAAAAATCTACCTATTTATAAAATAAAACAAAATATTGTTTTTTATTACCGAAACGTGTATGTATTATGTTCATTCATCACTATATTTGCAATAGGTGAATGAAACATAAGTCGAAATTTCCTATTCACGTGCGTTGCAATTGTCCTATTAATATAGTACTGCCAACAAGTTGTGGCCTGAGATGAGCTGTAGACGGCTGCGCAAATTTAATTTTAGGATTCTTCTTACTTATGAACATTTTCTTTCATGACTAACATTGCGTAATATAGTTTAAAAAACCTAACTTCAGGGCGGCCAAGACTTGTTGGTCGTACTGTACATAAGTATAGTTGTATCCAGAGCTATTTTAAGCGACTGCATGAGGCCGACGTCGACGACAATTACTTTATTATTTTATATACCTACGATTGTTGATTGTGTCCAATCGTTTTACTGCATAAGCGTGTTACGAGCTTGCTGATTAATTCTTATATTTTTCCGCTGTTCTAAGAGAGCATGCTTATAAATTTAGCTTTTTAAATGCTTATTAAATAACATTTTATTAATAAGTTTCTGTTATTTCGTGCATTTAGCGCGACACGCAATGCAATCTTTAAAATTTTAAATTTATGTGCATTTATTACAATTAAACTATGCTCTACTTTGTTCATTAGCAACGGTTTGTTTTTGAACAAAGCGTTTATTTTTCATTCATACTTTTTACATTTGGTTGTTTTTTTTTTTTAATAACACAAAATTATATTTAAGCTGATTTGCATTTCGATAGTTTGCAGTTCTATGAGTATTCGTTATTCAAATAGACTTTTACAAGCAATTTTGAATCGTCGATTATAAAAAGTAAGATTAGAATCCTACTTAAGGCAATCAAATGCTCCCCCGAGTTTATTATAATATAAATACTCTGGGCACAGCAAAATGAAATAAAAAAAATCAGCTTCACGCTGTATTCCGCAGACAGCAGAATAGACAGAGGGAACATAGTGCTAAGACACTCCATTCCCCATTTTCTGCGGAATTTTCGAGTTATTGCGTGTTGAGTGGCGGGCCTCTACGACGGGCTATTTTGCCCTGGTGCCAGGGCGAACACACTTGTGCCCCTACACAACGATGACCTCAATAAACGAAAGAATGAAAATTTTAATTTATTTAAAAATATATTAGATACTATAGTTTAAACCTGTATTATATTACTATCTTTTTTGGTTCAGGTATCCCAGCCTACGGCCTCGACGGTGATAACATACGCACGGGTCTGAACAAGAATTTGGGCTTCTCGAAGGAAGATAGAGAAGAGAACATTCGTAGAGTGGCTGAAGTGGGAAAACTATTTGCGGATAGTGGAGTTGTGTGTTTATGCAGCTTTGTTTCTCCCTTTGCGGAGGTAAGATATAAGTAAATTTCAATTTAATAGGTCTATTTTTAGATAGAGAATATCATGAAAATTTTGTTTTTAAAGAACATTTTTAATTTTTCTTAACAAATTGTTGTATTAAAAATACTAAGATAACATCTCATATATAATAACAGTATATATAATACCGTACTTAATTATTGAGACCTTCAATCCATAATATTAATATTGATCTTCCTAAGGTCTACAATTATTCCCGAATAAAATTATAGAGCTGTTATTTCTAACATTGCATGAAGCTCTGTCTAAGTGCTACATTACAACGACTAAACGTACACATGTAATTATTAATAGTATATTTGTATTTTAAATGCGTAATTTGCTAATTTATGATAATTCCCGAAAATTTCGAATAAATACCCGAGTTATTTTAGTATAAAAAGTAATTAGATACCTAATTAGCGTCAAGCTGTTTTTAAATTACTTTTTATTATTAGGTATCTAAATTATACTAAAACTTAAGTAATCAAGTGCAAGTAGTGACAACTAATATCGATTAAAATACTTATTTAATCGATTAGAATCGATTATTAAAATAATTGCAATAATTAAATTAAAAACTTTGATTAAATATTCATTTTTTATATTGAATAAATCACGACCTGCGTCACGCTCTTATTTTCTTACAATTACAATTCATAAACACTGTAGAATTACTAAGCAACTAAAGAATAAGCGCCAATTTAATTTAAATTAAAGTCAAATACATTAAAATTAAAGTATGGTACTTAAATCTATCTATATACTTATATCTATCTATAGTATCTTTTTATTATTATAATGATGAACTCAAAGTCCGTCCGTCCGTTGATATATTTTATAGGATTTGAACTTTAAACATCACATATCACAATTAGTAGAAACTTAATTTTTATAACTTTTTAGGACCGAGAAGTGGCGCGTAGAATTCACACAGATTCGGATTTACCGTTCTTCGAAGTATTCATCGACACCCCACTTGAAGTGTGTGAACAAAGAGACACGAAAGGCCTCTACAAAAAGGCTAGAGAAGGTCAAATTAAGGTAATGTATTTTAAAGTTATTTTTATAGTTAATAATTTCAGACTTATGACGTCTAAATAGACTATAAATCTTATACAAAAAAAAGAACAACAATGAAGTATATTACATACACAGTGTTGCTAGTAACATTTCTTTCATTAAATAATATAATTTGAAATATTTGATAAAAAAACACTAGTTTATTGTTTTATAATCTTTTATAATTTATTTTCAAATATTTTGTAAAATTTACATATAAAATGTAGATTGTGTGAAATGTTTAATATGTACTGATAAACCCGGTGTTAAGACACTCCGTTCCCCCCTTTTGCCTTGGTGGCACAGCGAAAATATGAAAATATTACTAAGTAACAATTCATTTCTTCGAGGGGGATCGAACCCACAACCGTCACACCTTTGTGCCTCTACCCCACGACTGGCCTCAAATACTGTATTAAGTATATAATTTTACATTTAATAAAGTGTGTGAAAAAGAAATGAATAAGCGGATTGTTTTGCTGATTTTAAAAGTCTACAAAAGTGCGAAATTAATTCAATTGTACTTAATCATAAACACTTTTAATTGTTTTCTTGAAATGGGAACAAAAAAATCTCACCAAAATAATGCTTGTTGTGTTACTGTCTGAGAAGTTAAGTATGCATTCATTAGGAATAAAAGGTACTTTCCAGTTGTTAATTAATTAAAGAAAATAATACCAGCCTGTATAATTTCTTTTTTGTTTTATTTCAGGGTTTCACTGGAATAACTCAAGAATATGAACGCCCTGAAGCACCTGAGCTTGTCATACAAACGGTTGGACGATCTGTGGAAGAATCTACTATGGAAGTCGTTCGGCTATTGGAATCACAGGTTGTTTGACTTAAAAAGTTTTAATGTTTTTATAGATTATATCCTCCTGTGAATGCGGTGGAGATGCGATCTCTTCATAGGATATACGGAGGCAGCTTAGCTGATTGAATCCGCAATGAAGAGATACACAGAATGGCAGGTATTAGCAAGAATGATGAAAAAGTAGTAAGGGTTTTCGAAAACACAGTATCAAAGATACTGGAGGAACGTCAAGAAAAAAGCATGACATCCCCCCAGAGGGCATGTATGAAGAAGTTGATGGCAGTGGCTTAGGCGAAGGAGGTATGTAGAGACCGTAATGTTTGGCGCTCCGTTCTCTCTGACTACCGCGTTAGGGATAAGTACTAGTAAGTAGTAATGTAAGTAGATTATTCATGTTTGTATTGTAAAACGGCATATACAACAATTTTCTTATATCATATAAGTTATGTAACCGTAAGGCCTGATGATATTCTTTTACTACAAACAGGAAAAACCATCATTTATTAGCAGCCTATTTCTTACTACTTAACAGAAATTTTATTTAAATAAAAATAGAATAATAGCATAAATTTAAACATATAATCTATAGTTTACGAAGTATGTTTCAATTTAAATTTGATTTACTTATCATTAAATACAAACATTTATACAATTTAAACATTTGTTACAGGGTATTATACCACGTTACGAGGTGAATAGTTCAGGTGTAGAGGAACTATTCATATATGGCAATAGGCTTAGCAGTGCCATCGAAGAAGCGGCGAGATTGCCCCAGATTGAAATTACCAAACTTGATTTACAATGGGTCCAAGTGAGTTTATAAATACATAGTTGCTTTACGCTTTTTCAAGTCAAGTGATAAGCCTCCCCGTTCATAATGTTTCCCCCTATTTTCGAGACCATTCCATGTTGAGTGGCGGAATTTGCAGCTCTCTTTTTATATTAAAGCAGTTAAATGAAAATAATTTAACTGATTTGGTATACAAAGAGAGCTGTGAATTCCGCCACTCAACATGTTCCATTTCCGCGAGTGAGAATTGAACTCACGACTAGCACATATACAGTCAGACGCTGTGCCCCAAATAAACATATAATATGTTGTTTTTTATTATAAATTGATAACTCTAAAGAGATACTTTGTTTTTTTCATGTAATTAGTGTCATTTTCAAAAAACAAATTAAGTGATATAACGCACACTATTAGCTAATACTGTCTTATGAATTCTTACAGGTACTCTCTGAGGGATGGGCATACCCACTGAAAGGATTTATGCGAGAAACAGAGTATTTACAAGTAAGTAAAGCTTTTTTCACATAATTTGTTAAGAGTAATCCATTTATATAAGTTTTGTTTATTTTTGTAGATCTTTATATTCAAATTAAATAATAAATCGTTTCGATGTTCCTGCGTTTAACAACAATTAAACCTGCATTGCATTGCAACAATAAAACCTGCATTTTATACCATGTCGTATTTAACCTTGAATTTGTTAATTTAAAAGGAAAAAAAATATAATCTTAATTTTTTTCCCTATTGTACATTGTTAAAAATATTGCCGTTTTATTTTTTGTTTTACTCGCATATAGGTAATGTTTTTGGACGCTATATAACAATATATTACAACGGACCTAAAAAATCTTTGTAATTTTAATTTCATTTTTACACTCTTAATAGTAAATAATAATAATAATAAAAGTACTAGTCGATGTTCAAATAGCGCATATAGTGCATATTTAACTACGTGCATACATAATTACAATACTTATTTTCAGGCATTACACTCAAACTGTCTAACGCTACCCGACGGTTCATTGGTAAACCAGTCCGTGCCAGTCGTCCTGCCAGTACAAACTGCGGATAAGGAGAGGCTGACTGGCGTAAATGCCATAGCTCTTGTGCATTCTGGCAAAGCAGTGGCAATACTGCGAGCTCCCGAATTCTATCCCCATAGAAAACAGGAGAGATGCTGTCGTCAGTTTGGCATTTATCACACTGGACATCCTTATATTAAGGTGAATTTTCCTTTAGTTTGCAATTATTATTTCCTGTGTAATCTTCAAGATAAGAAATTGTAAGTTTTGGACTCGTTTATTCTACTATTTTGAGAAAAAAACTATATAATAATAAAATTATAATTAATATACAATAAATTTACTTTACTTATTTACCGAACACTCATTCGAACATAATATCTATTGTATGTTCCTTGTGCCGAATAATGTTTTTGTTTCTATTTCCTTGGTAATGTCATCTGATTTGTCTAAGTAAGGTTTACTCATGCAATTCAACATTTTTATTGATTCTAACCTATTTCAATTCAATATAAATATAATAAAATAGGTTTATATTTGTTTTTAGATGTTTAAAGTGCATATAAAGCATTTTTAAAGTGTTAATCCAAATTTTAAAAATGTTTAAGATGGAAGGTTGGACGATTTCTAAGAAGCGCGGGTTCAAATCCCGCTACGTTCAAATTTCAAATTGTTTTACGTTCTTTAAAAAAAGCATATTTATTTTATAGATGATCGAAGAATCCGGTGATTGGCTTGTGGGTGGTAACTTGGAAGTGTTTGAACGTATTCGTTGGAACGACGGCTTGGACTCGTATCGACTAACGCCTAACGAGCTCAGGCAAAAGTTTAAAGAACTGAACGCAGATGCCGTTTTTGCTTTCCAGGTAAACTTTTAAAGCTGTGTATGTACTTGTGTAAAAGTGAACGTAATACATATAAATATTTTTCTTCATGACATTCATTCGACGATGAATTTTACTCTAATCTATAATAATTTACTAATCTTAACTTTAACATACAACCGCAACCTTCTCTTAATCTCTAGTACTAATTTTTGGATTCCCTGTTAGTAAACACGATGATTGTGTGTTCGTCATCCCTCTAGTAACAAGATGGAAATTGGGCGGAAAGTGGGGAACTGAGTGTCTAGGGAACACTAGGTTTTCTCTATCTATCCTGCTAGATACAGCGTGAAACTAACAAAAAATTTATTTCATCTATATTTTTCTGTGTCCGCATAAAACCTGTATATAATAATATTTTTTCTTTCAGCTTCGTAATCCCATCCACAATGGACACGCGTTATTAATGCAAGACACTCAAAGGCAGCTCGTTGCACGAGGATACAAAAAACCTGTTCTCTTACTGCATCCTCTTGGTAAGAACGTTAAGATTGATGAAAGATTTAAGAAGGAAAAATACTTATTAAGAAAACGTATAAAAATTTGATCTTTCCAAGATGTCCTTGGACGCTTCCCGAGAGGCGCGGGTTCAAATCCCGCTACGTTCAAATTTTTATACATTTTAAGTATTTTATTTAAGTATTTTTCTTTCTTAAGTGTGGAATGACACTAAAGAAATGTAAAAAATATACTATTGTATATTGGAAATAGTCACATTTTTTAATATTTCTTAACCACGAGACTGTCTATAAAATACGTTACTCGTTAACAAATTTCGTTTCGATAATTTATTCCTCCCGAGTAGGAATCGAAACCATAACCAAAGTGCAACGCGATGATTTCCGTTTTGGATTGTTCGCGACCACGGACTAATGATACTCGTATGATGGATGAAATTCGTATGGCGTAATTTATGGACCCTTAACGCTCCTTAATAGGGCTATGGCCTACTCCTAATGTCCCTTTAGCTCGTTACTGTTAAATTTAAATCAACATAATACCTCCAATAGGTGGGTGGACAAAAGACGACGATGTGCCTCTAGAAACACGCATCAATCAACACAAAGCAGTTTTAAATGAAGGCGTATTGGACTCCCAATCCACGGTTCTTGCTATTTTCCCCTCACCCATGATGTATGCTGGACCAACTGAGGTAATGCAATGTTTTATAAAAAGTAATCTTTCAATTGAATAGTTTTTTATCGGTTTCATTTTATTCATTGCTGCTATTTTTGCCTGAGTTGGATTTAGACAAGGGAGATCGTTCTTGACTTTTGAACTCTTATATCGTCGCTGCTTGACTATCATATATATTGGAAATCAAATATAATTACACGTTGTTCTTACATAATTATCTCGTTCCTCTGCCATCTCACATTAATAAATCCTATACATGATAAGGTTGTGCAGCGATGATTTAATTGCCATACGTTGACAGGTACAATGGCACGCCAAGTGCCGCATGAACGCGGGCGCCAACCACTACATAGTGGGGCGTGACCCCGCCGGCCTGCCGCACCCCGCGCCCGCGCCAGCCGCCCCCGCAGACCTCTACGACCCGCGCCACGGCGCTCTCGTGCTCGCCAACGCTCCTGGACTCGCCGACCTGGAGGTATGGTCTAGCCGGATGAGCATGGGAAAACTTCACTGGTTACTAATGAATCGTTTTTACCATGATTATATTGATTTTTATAATATATAAAGTACAGTTACGCCAAAAATGTTTATAAGCTCACTATTATATCTTTTTTTTCTGAATTTATGATATATTATAAATTGTGGTTGCTTTTATAAACCACCTGTACATTGTGACATCTAAAAAAATAATATAAAGGGGTGGGGAAACGTCTGCACTCCTTTTATGGGAGCGGCATATAGGATAAAATATTTCAAACCCTAGGATTCTATCCTCTTAAGCAAAGGTCTCTTATGAGTTATTTAATAATAATGTATGACATTATTATTTTTATATTTAAATCTATTGTAATTCAACTTATGTAAAGGAATTGTTATCTCGATAAAAATTAAAAATCATAAAAAAATTAAAACATGTTTTTAAACATGTCTTTAAAATAATTAGTTTTTTTTATAGATAATTCCCTTCCGTGTTGCTGCATACGACTCATCGGCCGGTAAAATGGCATTCTTCGATCCCACACGTAAAGAAGACTTTGATTTTATATCTGGAACAAGAATGAGAGGTAATTTATAAATCTTTTTACCTATTTATCCGCATGCGATAAGCCAAAAGAACCTAGTTAAGACGAGTTTCGGTGTTCCGCAGTTTGTCTTTTCAGAACAGAGAAATAAAAATAAATTGGGTTTCTAGCTTCTTCACGTTGGATCCATTCCATCCTTCTATAAGCAGGATAGGCAGATGGAACATGTTGTTTATACACTCTGTGCCACGCGTAGGGTCCAATTGAAAAAATTGTCTATTGAAATGCGGAACTCAACGCCGCGCTTTGTTATTTTACCAGAGCGTGAAAATGAAAACAACTCATTTCACCGAGTAGGAATTGAACCCGCTACCATCACGTTTTCAGTCTGACGCCGTGTCGCCACATCACGATTGTCTTCTTATAACTGTAAAATGGAAAAATATACATAATAAGTACAGATTATTATTATTAATATGATATTTTTAGAAAAAAAAAACTATATGGGTACATTAAATAACAAAGTGTAAGATACTATAATAACGATTGCAAATTTTAATATTATTTTTACACTTATATTGAATTGTAGAGTCATTACTTCATTAGTGTATGTGTTAAGCCATTCTCACTTCCGTGACTCACTATGACGTCACTATCGTTCGATATACGCCGATTTTCGTATTGAATGGCGGTGCTCAACGCCGCGAATTGAACACATAACAATAAATTTTATGTAACATTTAACTTTCACAGGTCTTGCAAAATCGGGTAAGGAACCACCAAAAGGCTTCATGGCGCCTACCGCTTGGAAAGTATTATCAGAATATTATCAATCGTTAAAATCCAAAATGGATACAAATTAAAGTTATTGTAACTTATATCAGAAAATATATTAAATTCAAACTAATCATATCCTACAAATGCATTAAATTTAACAATCAAGTACATTCCTAAAGTAAAATTTGTGTAGTTTTACACATTCCAAGTTTTATTTTATTTTTCTTGAACATTAAGTTTCTTAATATTTTTTTGATTTCTCACTGTATTCCGCATATAGCAGGATAGGCGCGGATACTTAGTGTTAAGACACTCAATTCCTCATACATCGGCCACTGTAAGACATAATTCGTTTCCACGAAGTGGGAATCAAACCTACAACAGTAGAGTTAGCAGTCAGGATCTGTGCTGCTGCGCCACGACAAACTGTTAATTAATATTTGAGAGATTTTATTAATAAATATTTTTGAGTTTTAAATTTTTTTTTTTTTTTTTGGATAAAGCATAAATATGTTAAATATTCAGTTAAAAAAAATTATAAAATGTACTCTATGTATATAAATATTTCCTAGAGTTAATTAATTGCTAGATTAAATTTAACAAATCATGTTATTTTTTGGACACAAAAAAGCGTTATTTTTAGTAACATATATTTTAATTTAAAGTTTTTTTTTGCTGGCTGTATAATCAATTTGAATACTTGAATAAATTATAAAATATTTTTATTTAACTAGTTTGTGTATCTTTGCATAATGAAGGATTTGAATATAGTCTTTTTTTATTTAACATTACTTAATTTTCACTGCGCATATCTTTTATTTTTTGACAATTATTTTTATAAGTGTATTAATTTTAATTTTTAAGAAAGATGTTTATATCATCATGAAGATTTAAATTTTATATAAAAAATGCGAACTCATAAAATTGTTCTCTACATTTTATCATCATGTAATGAAATTAATTAGTATTGTTTACTTTCGAACAATAAATTACTAGACATGTTTTATAGCAATTACGTTTTAATATTTAGCAATATTAATTTATATTTACATGTATTGAATTTTTCCTTTAGAAAAAATTATAAAATTAGTCACAAAATTATTTTTAGTGTTCCATATTAATTTATCCCCATTTTGCATACATTTTATAAAAATAAATAATATTTCGGATTTCATTTATAACCAGAATACAAATGACCGATTTGTTTAATTAAATTAGTCACAACTATACCTAACTACAATGTTGTTTACGCTAGTAAAAACTTAAAAATCTTATATTTTTGCTTATTTTAATTTTAAAATATAAGTTTATTTACTTTTTTATTATATTCCGCACAAATCTTGATGATATAACTCGGTTTGTTCAAATAGTATTATTTAAGGGCAGATTGTTATTTATAAGAGGTTTATTGAATAAATTAAATTATATAATTATTGTTGCAATTACGAAGTAACAACGGTGGTGCTTATACATAGATTTATTTAATATAGAAATAAAGTTGGATAATTATAAGATATTTCTTTCATTTATTAAAACCATGATCCCTGATTAAAATTTTTTTTTTTTAGCTTCACACTGCATCATACAAGGCTAGGTTAGGCATCCTGGGACATTCCATTTCCCACTTTCTGCCAAATTCTCGAAGCTTCGCATGTTGAGCGGTCCTCTGCTGCTCAACTCAACGCCGCTTAATCAGATCGAGGAAATGTTAATTAAATATTTTATTGCCCGAGTGGGAATTGAACCCACAACCTTGTGCCCTTTAAATTAAGTAACTAATATTTTGTACATACCTGATTATGTAATTTATATAGATACACTAGCGGCCCGCCTGCGGCTTCGCCTGCGTGAATTATGTTATTATTAATTGCTGTCTCCATGAGTATCTACGTCTTATAAGTGACGTCCATAAAAAATTTTAGACTCCTAGCATTTATAATAACAAAGTTTCATACAAACTTTCAACCCCAAAAACAACCCCATAGGAATCGAATATTGCAAATTCCCGTCTTAGCGAGCACTTACGTTCTATAAGTAATTCCTATGCAAAATTTCAGATTCCTAGCACATGTAGTTTCTGAGATTTCGTGATGAGTGAGTGACCTTTCGATTTTATATATATAGATTATACAGTATGAAAATTTTATATATTAAATAAATATAAAAAAAAATCGAAAACTATATATAATGCTGTATATACCAAACCGTCACTTATATCTAAAGCTAAGAATTTACGATATTTACATATATGTAGGCTGTATTTCGACAAGTAATCACAGTAGATTGGTGTTAGGCTTATTTACCCCAAAAAGTTACGAATAATTTTTGTAATTAATTAACTAACTACCTTAATAATGTAATTCGATTAATAATAACACTTATTGATTGTTATTAATAAATGATAATGATGTGTACATTATATTTGTATATTTGCTATTGCATTGCTATATGTACATGGAAGATATATGAGAAAACAAAAACAATATTTCTATAAAATAAGTGTCTTTTTATTGTATTAACTACTTAGCTTTTTAAATTAGTATTAACATTAAAAAATACGTACCTACCTAATACAAAGATATAATTTTCTTACAATAATTATCACATCGTTATTCGAGATTTGATGGCAAAAAATTATTATCTTATCACTAACCAACAAGAGAACAAAATGAACAATATTATATTAATGTTTGTCACCAGTTATCAGCAAATTCAGCATTTAATTATCATTTATGTATAATTCATGTTAAGCGATAATCACCTTTGTAGAGCGTACTACAAGTAAAGATTTACATTGATTATTAAGTAAGTTGACTTTAGTTAACCAGTGGTTATTGTTGGAATAAGTCGTGTTTAATAATTATGGCTCTAAGACTCGGTAGAGTGAAGCAAATTGTTGAAAGATGTATGGGACATACAGCACCTCGGTTCATGTCATACTATCCCATAGATGAACACATTTTCGGCTTGTCCAGTGAACAGCAACAGGTATCTTTTTTTTTTTTATTTATATGCTTGGCTTGAGATGAATTTCACTATGTTATAAATAGTTGAAGATATAAATATTTAAAAGAAAATAAACTCTAATAAATTAAATTTTAAAATTTTCCGATTGGTCGCTTAATACTAAAATTATTAATTAAATTTTTATTAACGACTTATGCTATGAATAAAAAAAATATTTACAAATGAAAATTAATTTACGTCTATTAAAACTTTATTATAATGAACACTTAATTCATTCTATTATCGCCAATCACCGTGTTTATTATTTTTCGTCTGCAATGAGTATTATTTCATACGTCACAATTCGTTATTTTCGTGCTACAAAAAAAAAACATGATAGGCCTAAGTATCTATTGTTATCATTAATAACTAAATTGATATATACTATATTATATTTTTGTAGATATATTGTAGAATATAACAATATCTGTATGTTTTAGTTACGCCAGTTAGTTTTTGACATTGCCCAAAAAGAGTTGGCGCCCAAAGCTGCAGAAATCGATAGAGAAGATAATTTTAAAGGATTAAGAGATTTCTGGAAGAAACTCGGAAATCTAGGCTTACTTGGTAAGTAAACATTTTAGTAATATAGAGAAATCATAAATACGTATATACCTATGTTGCTTTTTAAATTTTATTTATTATATACTAGTGGGCGCTCGCAGCTTCGCTTACTTATTTACACCCTTAGGGATGAATTCTAAGAAACCCCGAAACATGTGTTCAATGATGTATTTTGAAGAGTCTAAATTTCAAATTTTATAAAAATCGGTGGCGATTTAAAGATTTTTCCATACAAACTTTCAACCCCTTATTGGCACCCTTAGGGGGTAAATTCTCAAAAACCGTGAAACACGTGTTCAATTAAATACTTCTAAAAATCTAAACTTCAATTTTTGTAAAAATCGGTGCCGATTTAATTTTTTTTCCATACAAACTTTGAACCCCTATTTCACCCCTTTAGGGTTAAAATTTTACAAAATCCCTTCTTAGTGGATGTCCAGATTACGAAAGTAAACTTTTGTCCAAATTTAACGTTTCTACGCACAGCGGTTACGGCTGTGCGTGCGTCTTACCTCAGTCAGTGAGGACAAGTCCTTTTATATATATAGATTATACTCTTTAAGTCACACAGTGCATAGAGGTCAACAAAATAATAAATATTCGTAATAATAAAGATACATTAATATTTTTCTCATATTTGTATAGTTTCTACTCTAGTGAACAATGCGAATAAGTTCCGAAAACATCATTTCAGAGTGGCCATGACTCGTTAACCGTACTGTACTTATATTTATCTCTTTTGATATATTGTTTTTATTCTTTATACCTAGTAGCTCCTTCTACTTGTTAATTATAATAGAAACAAGTTTCTCAGCCTTGCAGAGAGAAGAACCTTGTCAGTACATCCTTTCCCGTTAGTTAGGTGTTTCATAATATTATATTCTAAAGAAATAGGTTTTCTAGGCATATCTAATTTGTATACAGCTACTATTAACCTTTTTAATCATAGTTTCTTATAAAGAGACGTGTTAACCTCAATGTTTTATTTTAGTGGAAAGTCTTGGCGCAGGGACTAGCGCATGTCTGTAAACGCGAAAAGTTGTAGGTTCGATTCCCACTCTATTCAATGCCTTTAGAATTTAAAATAAATGGTATAAGTCGTGTATATTGGTATAATATAATTTCTACTTAACATATAAGAGTCATATACTTTTTATGAGCCATCATTAGTAGACATATATATGCTATCGTAAAATTTTACCTACAAAATTTAAATATCTACAATAATATATATGCATATAAGTAATATATATGCTTATATTGTATTTTACTAGGTGACTGGCTGTGAAATAATTTTATGTTGAACTTATGATAGTAATTTTGAAAAACAAAAAAAAAACGTAGAGAATAATATTTTATTTAACTTAAAATAAATAAAGATGGAACATAATAAATTAAATTATATAGTAGTATATATTTAAAATCAGTTGTTTTCGGAGTCGTGGCCAACATGTTTTTTTTTATAGTTTTTAGTAGTTAAGTTTTATAGTCTGAAATCCCAGGGCCCCCAGATGTATGTCATTTTAGCAAAGCAAAAATTTTGGACGATTATAGACGGTATGCGTACCTAATTACTAACTTGAAAATGGGGTTCTTACAGAAGTAGCGCCATCTAAAGGTACAGAAGCAGGCCAAATAAAATATTTTTTTTAGTCAGTATTTGATTAGTAATTTGTATTACAGGAATTACCGCAAGCGCCGAATATGGTGGTACAGGAGGTAAATACACTGACCACTGCGTTGTCCTAGAAGAGATTTCGAGGTAAGATATTTTCGTGTTACTGTTATACTTACTTTATATTTTTAACTACTAAAATGTATTTAAGTAAGAAGGGAATGGAGTGCCTTAACACGAAGTTCTCTCTGCCTATCCTGCTGGGTGCGGGATACAGCGTGATGCTAACTTATTTTTTTTTAAATTAAAAACGCGTCTTGAGTCAGGTATCCACTGGTTGGTTGTGTTTGTCAGTTCCACTCAAGAAGTTTTTATATTAAGCATAAGTATAATTAGAAGAAAAATAAAAAAACCTACAAATATTTCGATAATTTAAATAATATTGGTCAAACACTATTTTTGTCAATTCTCTCCTTTATTAAAAAGGCGTTGAGCTACACCACTCAAAATGCTTTATTGAACTTGCTATTTCCTCAACGTTTTAACAGTCTCTATTTATGCAGAGTCAGTATTTAAATGTAATTTATCTACTTTCAGTTTTTCTTTTGTTCCTTAGATAGGAAAAAATAATGGTTATAATAATGTTATATTGATAGATAAATATTTTTCCAGGGCTAGTGGAGCTATTGGCTTATCTTACGGTGCTCATTCTAATTTATGCATTAACCAGATAAACAGAAATGGAAACCACGAGCAGAAGAGTAAATATTTACCAAAAGTAAGAATTTATACAAAATTTTTGATGCATAGTTCTCGAATTTAGATAGAGTCCATAGTTGTTGTTTCTGTAACAATTATTTTTTGCTGTTATTACCTATGTTTTTAAGTTATGAATAATAAATTAAAAAATGTTTGAAATATTTTCATGAAACAGACAGCAGTATAACAATAATTATTGAAATTTTCCGA
This sequence comes from Heliconius numata, assembly GCA_016802625.1. NCBI lineage: Eukaryota > Metazoa > Arthropoda > Insecta > Lepidoptera > Nymphalidae > Heliconius > Heliconius numata. Next base: position 2,841,082 of record JAEBDU010013194.1, read on the forward strand.
CTCCGTTATATAAAAGCTGTTATAAAATGAGAACTGAACGAGATTTCACCTCATGGAAAAAATATGCTTTGCTAGTCTTCGACTTTATTTGTACGGAAACTTTTATTTTATAATCCTAGTAGGATTTTTGGATAATCTCTTCGTACTACCCTATTCCCGAAGCACCTAGGTAAATGCGGAGTTGAATGCTGCCAGTCAGCACGAAACTTGGCTGGTATTATGGGAAAAAATATAAAGGTGAAAAATAATATATGTACATATATATTCAGATAACACTTAATCTTTCAGTTATGTTCAGGAGAACACATGGGAGCGCTGGCGATGTCTGAGCCAGGGGCTGGGAGCGACGTAGTGTCAATGAAACTAAGGGCAGAGAAAAAAGGAGACTATTACGTGCTAAATGGAAATAAATTTTGGATTACAAATGGGCCTGATGCTGATGTTTTAGTGGTAAGGAGTATAAAATATCTATATAAAATAATGTAGATGAAAATGAAAAAAGGACTGTTGACTTTTGGTCTAAATATAAACTATTAGAAAATTGTGCTATTAAATAACGATATCTTTTATTATATAAATTATATTTTTAGGTCTACGCAAAAACAAGTCAAACAAACAAGCCTCAACACAGTATATCAGCGTTCCTAATTGAGAAAGACTATCCAGGATTTTCAACAGCTCAGAAGCTAGATAAACTTGGCATGAGGGGATCTAACACTGGCGAATTAGTTTTTGAAGATTGTAAGGTAAAAAGACTTTTTACTGCTGTTACTATTGAATTTATTCAAAATTTTTGTAACCAGTATAAATTGTTGTGACTGTATACTGATTTTTTTGTGTGGACTTTAACGCCACCCACCTCGACTCACCAAAGCTAGAAATGAAAATGTTAAGTATTTCATTTCTTGGAGCGGGAATCGAACCTGGTGCCATCAATCCTACTCAAGTGCCTATCAATCGCTCCAAAATTTTGCAATATTTTATTGTGCTATTCCATTCTACAGGTCCCAGCATCAAATCTTCTTGGCGAAGAGAACAAAGGTGTTTACGTTTTAATGTCGGGATTGGACTTAGAGAGACTCGTGCTGGCCGCGGGGCCCGTAGGCCTCATGCAAGCTGCTATCGACGTCGCCTTCGAATACGCTCATACTAGGAAACAGTTTGGGGTTAATATTGGAGAATTTCAACTTTTACAGGTGAGCTATATGTATATTGTCTATATTGTCTCTATATACCATTTATTAACAGTAAAAATATTTTGTCTGTACATTTAGTATTTTTGACTGAAATGGATAGAGGGGCACTTAAAAAGAATAATAGAAAGCAAAAATTTTATTTTGAATTTCTTGTCTGTCTGTAGTTATTTTTTTTTAAGTACTCAAAGAAATATTAATTTATACCTAAAACTCACTTTTTTCTTACTTTTGATTATTTTCTTTCCAAGTATATAATGTGGAAAGTCAAGAATGCCTACTTTCAACGCCTTATATGTTACATATGAACCTACATCTACCGATAGATGGCGTTACAACGAAATAATTCAAGCTATCGTTTGGTTCGTTCTAAAGGCATATATTTCGAGACAAGTTCGCGCGACGCCACTTTGACTGTACGCAAAAATGGTTGTGGGTTCGAAAACCTATTTATTTTTGAAGTGGAAATGTACGTGTTTGTACATATTCACAATATAACAATATATATCTTTAAAAAATCTTAATATTTAAATTAAATATTATAATTAATGCTGTTATAAATATGTTAAAAATATTATTTTTATTTATTAAAATAAAATAATGATTATTTTCATAATGATAAATGATTTAATTAATCATAATTTAACATTTAAGGTTGTTTCTGAACGAGTAAATTTATTAATTTATTTGTTTATTAATTTAATAATCATGTAGCTCACGCGGGCGAAGCCGCGGAGGGCCGCTAGTTATGTTAATAAATATCAAGTAGTGTTACGGGCGTCTGTCCGTTAACGACTAGTTAACAGTCGCGAGTACTGCGACGCTAAATTTGATAAAAAATCGATGTATAAGTATGAAACTCGTACGTCACGATGGACAAACGAAAATTGTGTAAAGTGAAAGGCCATTCATTTTGAACCTGAAATGTTTTGACGTCAATGGTTCATTAACAATTAACATAGCGCATAGCTACGTAAATAAAATGCATTACTCTAATATTATATGAATCCCACGCAAATTGTTTATATTTACAGGAGTAGGTATATATTATAGTACATACGTACCTACATAAATAATCATAAGGTTATACAACTGAATGGCGCATATAATAAGAGCTTTCATGCGTTGTAAATTACTATTACGTCGCAATTTCAATAATAGCCAAGTCTAAGAATAATTCTACTTCCGTTGTCGTATGAATTACTTATCTTATTAGTAGAGTCCATTCATATTTCAATATTGATATTTGTAGCCATATTTACTTAATACGTATTTACATACAGACACATAAACTATAAATGAGCTGACTTTGTTTCTATAGATAAATATTTTTATTATTTTTTCCCCTTTTTCTTTTATTTTATGCGGTTTGAAAAGAGAGCAAAAACCGATCTTTTCATTTCATTTTATGTTAAAAATGTTGTTACGTAATAAATAAAAAAAAATAAAAAAAATACAGTCGAATTGATAACCTCCTTTTCTTACAGAAGTCAGTTAAAAATTAGACACTATATATCAATTAAATTGCTTTATTTACTGTTGAACAATACGATTCCATACTTATTTACTAGCCTGAATTGCTATTGTGTTCTTAGTGTTATAATTTTAAAGACAATTTAATAAAAGCAGTTTATGCAATTTTCGTTAATTGATAAAGCATATTATTTATAAACTGATTGAAATAACACAAAACAAACGCTATCTATATCTTACCTATACATACCTATTTATATCTTACCTATGCCAAAATATAATATTAATAACTGCATTTAGTCGGGTTTTTTCTGAGACACGGGTTTTTTTACAGACAAACAGACACAAATTTTAAATACTTATCTGTTTTTTATCACATTTATAAATGCCCGTATTAATTCTTTTCTTCTTAATTATTATATGTAAGTATATTGCATAGATATATAATTCTGTGTATTATATTTAGTATATTCTTTTTAAGGGTAAAATGGCGGACATGTACACAACGTTGAGTGCGTGTAGGAGTTACTTGTACAGCGTGTCTAGGGCTTGCGACGACGGGCACGTCAACAGCAAGGACTGCGCCGGCGTTATTTTATACTGCGCTGAAAAAGCAACGCAAGTTGCGTTAGACGCTATACAAATTTTAGGTAAGACTTTTATACACATATTAAGCAAAATTTAATTATCAATATCAATCGAGCATTTGAATGAATTAGAAGATGTAGAGTTTAATACACCGCCAAATTTATATTTTTCGTATGATTTTCCGTAAGTACCTTGATGGCCGTTGTGGTGTAAGGGCGCAAGCGTGCCACTGCCGCTAACCGCTACGGTTGTGGGTTCGATTCCCACTTGGAGAATAAAGTATTAATGTTTTCATTTCCTCGCTCTGGTAAAGGGGCAAACAACTTTGAATTCCGCCATGTCTCGAGAATTCGGCGGAAATTATATCCATTAAATAATAATTATTTTTGGTATAAAGCGTGGCGTTGAGTTCCGCCACTAAACACGCAATACTTCCAGAATTTGGAGGAAAATGAGGAACGGAGTGTCTTAACACTAAGTTCCCTCTGCCTTCCCTGCTGTGTGCACAGCGTAAAGCTGATTTTATTTTTTTGTTTCCCAGGTGGCAATGGTTTCATTAACGACTACCCTACTGGCAGGATAATGAGAGACGCTAAACTTTATGAAATAGGAGCTGGTACATCAGAAGTTAGGAGGATGCTCATAGGACGGGCTTTGAACAGTGAATACAAATAAAATTGTTGTGTAAAATATTTATTTTTTATTAACAATTATTTATACAATGGCGTTTAACTTATTCTTTGGTTTAAATAAGTGTCATCTGCATACATTATATAGAAAATAACATAATACACAACTATTGCATTTAAAAAAACAATTCTATTGCTTTATGAAAATAGATACTAACATAATATTAATTGCTAATATAATAAACATTATTATAATATCACATCTCCTGCGTGTGAGGGTAGACAGAAAAATTGATTCATAATGATGAAACTATAGGTACATAAGAAAGGTGGAAATATATCTTGAGGAGATCATATAAATATAATATAAATATTTGTCCACATGGATTTCCATTATAAAAGAAAAAATATATTTTTAAAAGAAAAATATACAGTGAGATACTCTTATAGAAAAATGTTCATTATTATATTTTAATATTCTTACACAGTGCTTTAGTCATAAAGACATAATTATATAAAAACAAGTATTATATAATTTTATGACAGTTTTTACATATAATAAAACAAATATGGTTATGAAATATTGACCAATAACAAAAAAGTTATAATTATATAGTCCGGCAATCATCCTATGACTTAAAATAACCATAGCTTATCTTATGTACTAGCATATTACAACTACTACTATTAAAGAAATCATTATAAATATTAAGTATAAAATATAGAAGAAAAGACTAATAATAAATCTTTAATTTAACTGCTACTTATTAATACTTTTATTATTTACTATTTAAATTTAATGAACTTCTTGGTTTAAACTTCAGCTTTAAAAAGCTGCTTTACAGGTATTCAAAAGATGAATATAGGGCATATATTGTAGGGCCATCTATACATTAGGGGAATGTAAGGTACAAAGTGTGGCAAATAGCTGAGAGTGGTCCTAAATTTAGTTTTATTTATATTTCTTTTTGTTTAACAGTTCATTATGAACTATCTCAAAACTTATAACTGAATCTCTTCCCATCATAGAGATGACATATACTGCTATAAGTCATATTTACATGGACATTGGAATGGTTGGACCAGTTGGTCTGTGCCCATCTCAGAATAGACCATAGCCAACTCTAAAATTATTACTAACAAAAAAATTTAGCCTGAAAAATAAAAAAAAAATTGACACATAAAAGAATCCTTGAATAATTATTAAAAACATTTAAAATTTATACATTAACATAAAAAAGGTTATAAAATAAATATGCAATTATACAACCAAAATGTTTATTTACAAATTAATATTATAATAGTATTTGGAGCAACAGTGCTGCAGAGTCTGACTGTAAATGCCATGGTTGTGAGTTTGATTCATGTTTAATAATTATTTTCATTTACTCTCTCTGTTCACAAGACAAAGTGCAGCACTGAGGTCTGTCACTAAACAAAAATATCTCAGAAATTGGGCAGTGCAGTAAACACCACTAGGTTCCCTATAGTGTCCTTGTCATATATCCAGGATACAGTGTAAAAAAATAAATAAATTTAGTTTCATTCCCACCAAAAGCTTACAGAAAAACTAACAGATAGCGATTCAACAAAATGCCACCACTTAGGTGGAATGTAAAGCATTTGTCCTGCTTTTAAGACACAGTAGTGTCCTTTGATTTCTTTATATTTTGGATATTTTTCTAGGTTAGGTTGCCTAGGATCTACTCTTGCAGTATTTCCTAATAACTCGTGACTGTGTGGATATAACTTTTCTGATTCTTCTGGGGAAAATAAAAATATCAATTTCTCTCCTACCACTTGAGCCAGTAAGTTTTTTTTTGGGTCATGGTGTAATGGTGACACTGTACCTCTAGGACCATACCAGGCCATAATGTCAACTGAACTAGTGTTATCAGAAAAACAACAATATTCAGGCTCTATGATATCTTTTTTTAATTCTGGTATTTGATCAAAAAGCTGATATTGAGCTAAATATCCAGTCATCCCATTATCATTATAAATATGGTTGTTTATAAATTCTTCTATTGTCATTAGTTTTTGAGTCCATTTCGAGTCTGTATAGTCTCTACCTAATTCTATTGCTACTGTTCTTAGACCAGCAAGTTTTATAAAATAATTTTGGTCTTGCCATTTTGTTATAGCTGGCCAATGACTAATACAATTATCTAATATAACTGGTTTCTCAGCTAAGATATAGTTTGTGAAGAAGTGTTCCATACTGGGACAGTTTATCACATTTAAAATATTGCAATTGTAAATATTGCTTACACTTTTATGAGTACTGTTTAAAATACTTTTTCCATCAAATTCTGGTACAGTCTTGTCATGATTTATAGCAGAATGGAGGTGAGACGCACAAGCTTGTAAAAGGTTTGGCACACCATCTGTTGGACAGCCAAATAGTATCCCAAAGTCAATTATTTTGAGACCTTCTTTTATAACTTCATTACTCAAACTAGCACTTAACTTTAAATGTACTAAGAGACGAATATAAGTTGCAATAGTTAGTGTTTTCCGAAGATACAACCTCACTTCTTTCCAGTTCCCAATATTTACTTGTTCATACATATAATCTATTACTGCTTGTATTTTTAATGCAGATTTTTGATTGGTAGAGTTGGCACTATTAAGAAGATGCTCTATAATAGATTTACAAGTTATATCCAGGTCAGATATTTCTGTTAATGATGTGATAACAGTAGGTTTAAACTGTTCGATTTCATTAAAAGTATCTCGTAAATTAGACATGATAAGAGATACATTTGTAGTTTAATATCTATGTAAGAAAATTCTTTATATATTGCATGTCATACATCAGCGGTTTTATTTATTTTTTCGCATAAAGAGGCAAGCAAAATAGGATTTACAATAACATTGCGAAGATTCAATGATCAACTGACAAATGAGCAAATGACAATTCAATTTTGTATTCCGGTGTACGTAAATATTGTCTATTAAATACAGTGAATACTAACGAAAATCACATTAGCACAATATATTTTAGTGGTACGGTGATATCTTTTGGTTTTGTTGTTCAGAATCTAAGCAAATAGTTTTATAAAATCTTAATTTAATAGCATCATACGATAACCAAAACTTAATCCATGTATATTATATAAATCAGATTTTTTAGAAGAAGCTCCATACGTGTAATGAAACACTCAAGGAAGTCTATGGTTAAACGTTTACCAGTTTAGCGTTTATTTGTTATTAATGTAGTACTACATAAATAATGTCAATAATGATTTAAAAATGTTTAATAGTAATATATTATTACATTACTTAACTTTATAACAAAATATTGACATATAAATAAAAATTGGTGCGGCCTTGACCTTTACAAAAAATAAACACACTGTCTATGGAAAATCATATGACTTTCGCACGTGATCTGTCAGATTATTTACATTTTATATTCCGAGTGTTTTCCAAATGCCATGAAAAATTTTATATTTTTGAAAACCACTACGTAACAAGATATACATAATGATGTCATCTGACTCTGATTCTGAGGATAACATGATATGGTGTGACATTGTGACACAATGGCATTAATAGAAAAAATATTTTCTATAAAGAGAAAACTTGATAATGACTATTGGGACTCACGAAACTGGGACAGGTACGTCATTGTGAACACATATTATTTATTGTTTTCTATTTTTGTTCAAAAATATGTAAATAAATTGACGCACGTAGCTTTCAACGGACCTTAGAGTGGTGAATTAGGGTGTTCGTGACGCACAAAAGTCTGGCAGTACTGTAAGTATTGCCGTCACCGACTAGCATGAAGTATGAATCGTGGAAGTTTCGAAGCATGTGATAAGCGCGGGGGGTGCGGGTGGCGTGGGCGACAGCCTGACTGCGTCACCGAGGAAGAGGGGTGACCCTCTGTTCAATCAATGTTTACTTATTATTTACATGCGAGTTAGTACATTCGCACATTCCAAATCGCACAGCCGCTAGTCTTTTGTCTTACGGCTGTTTACGTGCATTTAAAGTGAAATCTTTTCATGAGTGTATTTCTTGTGCAGTGAGTGTATGTGGCATACATTACGCCTATTATATCGCAATTTATTTATCGTGATTTACGTTATTGGAGAACAGCTGTGAATTTAATCAACCGACTATGAAATAAAATGAAATTTAGGTAAACAAATGATCATAACTTGAATGAAAGTTATATGAAAAAAATATTTTAAATGAAATTTATTGTACAAGAACTTGCCTTTTATAATCAATATACAAACTGAAATGTGGTTTGAAGCAGTAATATCCCGCCTTCATTGTATCAATCTAGTAAATAACATATATGGTAAAATTTATAAATTGTTATTAATACATTCAAAATTTTGATTTTGAACGAGAATTGTTTGTTTTTAATTGTAACTTGATTTTGTTTTATTTAAAGGACAAACTTCTGACAGTAATAACATTATAAAATACCACTATTCCCAATATATTTGGCAAAGAAACATGTGACTTCAATATTGTGAAGAGAAAGTTTTCACAATCTACTTTGTTTAAAATCTTACTCTGTTGTAACTATTTTTAAATTAAAAAGGCAATGGTTTTAATGTGTAATAAGAACAAATGTTAGGGCCATCTGAACTTCTAATAAAAATAAATATTTAATATTTTTTATGTTGACATATTACTTAGTATTATTTAGGTATTAAGTTTTTTTAGCAATTTTTTCATCACAAATTGTATATTTTATATTTGTCAGTAGGTCCTGTGAAATAACATTGGAGCAAGTGAGATTGCTTCTATATAAAGAGTGTGATCGTAGAGGAAGAAAGGTTTTGTTTGATTCATCAACAATTGAAAAAGTACCGTCTCGGAAAGATGATAAGCCAGAGCTTAGAAGTAGTGAGATACCATCAATTGTGGAGGTTGCTGATGGATACACATATATCGTGAGTATATATATTTTTTCATGTTTGTGTTTTATTTGACTAACTACTAATACCCACCATGGCTTTGCCTGCTTGGTCAAATGAAAATAACTAAGAGTTATGTATAACAGATGATACATTCTTATTGTAAATAATTCTGAGTTCAGTAGTTTATATTGAAGAAATTATTATTGAAATAATACAAATATACATATTCCTTGATAAATGGTGTGTAATTTTGGTGTTGGAAAATTTTTTCCGTTGGACCCAGTAGTTTCTGAGCTTAGTTTGTTAAATCAAACAAATGGTCCAGCTTTATAATATTTGTGTAGATAACATAATTTTTTTTTCATAACATGATTTTTTTTAATAAAAAAAGTTTCTTAAATAAATATTTTTTTATTAAAATATTTTATTTCTTATTCTTATGAATAATTTTATAGTATAATGTGCCTATAAATATAAATTTTCAATTGTTCTTTATAAGCTAACAAATTTGTTCAACTTGAATGAAATTAATTCACATGTTTTTTTATGACATACACAGTACACAAAGTGACTGTTAATAAGTTAATAATATTATTATAATTATAAGTTGAAGGCTGATGAAGCTAGTAAAGTATATTAAATGAAGATGTATGAGAAACACTTCTCAAATCAAGGCCACATACTGTGGTTTACACTTTAGATAGGTTTTTGCATCGCAAAGTTGTAATGTTACGTAGTAGTAAGCTTATTTGTATGTATTGCAAATATATGCCTTTTTGGAGCAGTTAAGACATGTCGAAATGCCGTGTGCATTTATAATATACCCACATGTTTCCCCATGTGTCTTTGGGTCAAGAAACCCAAATCGCAATGCCTCTATATTCGTAACATGTGAAAAATGTAAAACAGAATCGACAGTTTATACACTTCCTTCCTGTCTACCTTTAGAAATGATACTTCCTTATTTACATTTTTTTAGTCTCATGTTATATCCTGTACCGCATATAGTAGTTTAGGCAGCGGGAACCCATCGTTAAGACAGTCCGTTCCCCACGCACCGCTGAATTATAGAGACATTGTATGTCCTGTGGCAGAACTTGTTACCAAAGCGAGGAAATGAAAATATATAAATTGTTCATTCGCCCCTAGTGCAAATCGAACCCACAGCCGTCGTTTTTAAAGTCACCCGCTTTTGACACTGCGTCACGACCGACGACGCCCTATTTACATAATTAAGAATATTCGATATAATCGCCTTTTATTGTCACATAACCGCCCCTTATCAAAGACGTAACGAACGCTTTATAAATAAATACAACAATTGGAACGTAGCGTCACGAGACTTCCAATTTACAGTTTATTCGCATTGAGTTTCTATATATAGCTCTTACACGTTAGCCTTTTTGATTACGGATGAGCTCGTAAGTGGTTCTAAGTGGTTCTAAGAGTGTGGCGTTCGATAGTGTTGTTTAAGTTCTAATTCTCTGACGGTCACATGCAATTGCTCAGTGACAATTGAAGGGTTATCTCGGTTATATTATGTGTGTATTTAGCCCTGAATCGTGGGAAACGTAAACTACTTATATAGTTCCAGCTCTTTATGTAGTAGGTACTACTACATATGTTTGTTGTTTTTTCTGTATTATATATTTTTGATAATCATGGTAATAATATTAAGGACAAGTTTTAACTATTCGAATGGAAAATAGAAAAAAAATTAAGTACAAAATGGATTCAAATATGATTTCTTATATCGATATTAGTATAGGAAAATAGTAGGTTAGTAATACAAAGTACTTTACACATACATACGTACGTTATCACCAAGAAAACTTCCGTTATAAATAATATTTTACTTTCATATGTACCATATTTAAAATAATATAACTTTATTAAAATATTAACTTTAACATTTATTTAGATATATCCAACTTCCATAAATAAAGATTTCATCTCTATACCTTATTCAGAGAGCCATGAGATATGAGGTAAACATACCATTAAAGGTTACTTACTTTGTAGGTCACGATTAATGGAGTTAATATTTTTTATTAAAAAAAAAAACTATGGAAGTTACCGAAAACTTGTGAAACCAAATAGGCCCAATACTTTAAATAACTCATAAATACAGGATACTCTTTTAAAGAAAAACCAAAAATATTGTGTTGGACAGTTTTATTTAAGTAGATTTTGTATAGGAAAGGATACAATTCATATCAAGGATAGTTTGATAAGAGTTTGGTTACGTTCTGAGTATGGGATCCGGTTGAAGTCGATTTTTTTTCTTAAAGATTATTACTTAAGGTAAGGTAAATAACCTAAGACTGGAACTGGACAGAAGAGCTCTACAAATTGTAAAAGTTTAAACGAATTTAATCCATTCAATAACTTCGTGCTTCATGGTATATTTAATCGTAATTTACTTCACCATTGCCACGTTTTGTATAATTATAAATATATAAGAAAATGTTAAATCGATGTAAATAACAAGACCTTCATTTGGCATTGGCGAGACTCATGTGACTGACGATTACAATGTTCACATTCGATTATAAATGGCGCTTCCTCATTTGATAATGAAATATATCTAGAGAAAACTTACCTACTGTTTTTACTATTGTCTCAAATTACATAGGTTTACTGCGTTTGGAGTTCTTTGTTAAGGAAATAATTTCAATACAATATTATACTGAACTCTTTTGTGGAAGTCAGCTTAAAAAGTTTGAATTACTGTGTATTTCTATATAATTTTTAATTATAAGCTTTTTACATAGTTAATGAATTACAATTATGTTGCTTATCCATCGGCATATCTGGAGATATTTTCCAAGGGGGGCTTGTCCTATAGTTTTCAACAAATTCTTAGTCTTTTCTTAATTTTCATTGTTATTTTTTTGTTAGTAAAATTTCTAAGATGGGCACGGACCACCCGCCTTCCCCCATTCGTACGCCCATGCTTATCACATCAATGGTACTTGCTCTCTTTGAAGAAACATATTGTTTTATATTACGTACAAATATTTTCTTTAAAGTTATAGTTATTTAAACTGAAGTTCACTATTCTACTATTCACTATTAAAGTTAAATTCTTATCAATAATATTCTATTTCATCTAAATTGGGATGAGTACTATATTCATTTGTTAGTTCCATATGGAATCAAATGTATGTATTAATAATGTTTTAAATGTTATTTATCGTTACAAGCGTTATATATTAGTAATTTATGTAAATTTTGTCTAGTATAAAGGTCAGGCGGCAGATGCGAGTGTCCTCGGTGAGATGATATTTGGTGCCGTCGCGATGAATTGCAAGAGTGTGTCGTTAAAAATTCACATTATGAATGATCCTAGACGGTAAGAAATTTTAGTTTATTTTTTATTATTTTTGTCTGGCAGTGTGTATTTTATGCATCTCCCACTGTATTTTTTGCCATTTGGGTAACTTTGTATACTGCTTGGAAGCGAGGTGTTGAGTTTCCCTTTTCATGCACTACATTCAAGAAATGAAGATATAAAATACTATGACTAGGATAGTCCTTACGCTATTACAATGCCGATAATAACCACATAGAATATTTCGAAGTAACAAACTAAGTTTATATTTGCTATCACATACTATACGTAAAGATAATTTAATTTATTATATTTCATGAAAATATTTTATCCAGGCTTATGTGCACCAAAATATTCAGCGTGCCACCACCTAGAATAAGTCGAGTGGAGCGTAAGACTGACATTAGTAAGAGTAATTTGATGAACCGATCGACGCCTCTCAACGTGCCATTGGTGAAGGAGGAAGGCGTGTCGTTAAGCTTTTCACTGGACAGGGGAGATTCTGGTTAGTTTCTGTATATTTTCTATTTTATTCTATTCTTTCTATTTTATTTCTTATATGTAAATAATAAAAAAAATGTTATTTTTGTCTCTTTAAAGAATAAGTATTTTAAATTAAAATATATCATGAGTCTGTTTAATTTTGCAGTATATACCTATTAATAAGCGATAATTATATTATTAGGATAGGTATAACGATAATTATAAAATAACAGTTATATAGCTGCTGTTTTCAAAACTGCTCTTCTTAATATAAGAGTAAACAAACTTCTGTAATCTTTATAAAATATTTTACATTCTACTTTATTGTTTTCACACTTCCGTTCATCCATTCCCACCCGAATTCTGGAGGCACTGCATGTTGAGTGGCGGCACTCAACGCCGCGCTGGGCCTCGACACCAGAGACTGGCCTCCAATAATAAAATATATATTGTTGTTTATGCATACATAAAATCGAGTTATCGATTCGTTTAGGATTTTCAAAGCCACCTCGTAACATATCGATCATGATTTAAATTTCTGTACGTTATCGTAAATACTTACGTCTACATATGTTAACAATAAGATAATAATGTATAGATAACTTATCGTTTTAGACAAATAAGTACGTTACTAGTGCTTTCTATTATTTCTGTAATCAATATTGCCTTTTATGTCCCTTTCAAGGAGTGGTGTACGAAAAACTTGTATACAAATGTATACAAGTTTTTGCAAAGGGATATGAAGGTTAACGTTTTAAATGAGAAATCCTGATAACACAATAAACAGTGATTTATTTTATCTTTGTTTTGTAATATCTATCACGAGGTGTCAAAACTTGTGACTGTATTCTATCGCAACTTTATACGGGCGAGTGTATTACCACCTGTATTGATCGAGTCGAATGTTTTAAAGAAACCTTGACTTCGTAGTCCTGATTAACCTTTTTATGCAAGAGAAACTATATTTTATAGCTATATTATTAGAATATTATATATAAAACAAATTAATATATTATTGTTAATTAATTACGCAAAGCGAACTTAGTGTTGAATCCATCTATTCTCCATTTTTTTTCCCAAAAAAAGGCGAATAAAGATCTTAAGTCATGCCGTAATTTAATAAATTTACAACTTTCGAAATTTTTTACCAATACTTGAAATTCACTTGACAAATGGAGAAAATAAGAAACTTGTTATAATATTAAGTAAATAACTTAGTCGATGTTCTTTTGCTACGTTGAGTGTGTATCGGTCGAATGATTTTAGATTGTTAAGTAGAATACCTAGGTATTATATTGTCTAAGTATATAAAATAATAGTAATCGGACACTTACTTACTTGGTGTTTACTCGTAATTGTCGTCATTTTAAATAATCTATCTAACAGATTATTCATTATCTTTATTAAATTTTATTATACCTCGATATAGGTACTTAGAATTAAATATTAATTATAATAAAATACTGGCCCACTTTTGTAGGTTTGGAAATGGAATGACAAATGACAAATAATCGTAATTATATTCGCGTGATGATACTCTTAAATAGTCTACCTTTTTATACAAATAAATATGTAATATGTAGTATACCTTCAGAAAGGAACCATTTTCTTTTTGTTTGGATATGTCTAAATATAGTTATGGATTCATATGTCGTGAGTTAATACTCATCGTCTGCCAAATTAAAATACACAAGACTTACGTTAAATTTAAAATACATACAAAAAGTGTTATCTTATCTAAATTTGTTTTGTCAATCTTCAATAATTACTGTCTGGAAACGGTTTTTTTAATCTTGAATCATATTATAGGGTTCTACGGGGAACAATCGCCATATAGCAGTGTCGGGTCCACCTACGACTATTTCTCAATGTTCGACACTTGGGATGGAAACGCCACAGATGAATATTGTTTTCGTAGTAAGTATTCTTACAAAAACAGCAGTTTTACCTTTTTTTCCCGCTAAGCAGGTTCAAGTAACCTGGTGTTAAGACACTCCTTTCCCCATTTTCCATTGCATGTTGAGTGGCGTGGCGGTTTGTCTACCAGAGCGGGAACCCACAACGGCCGCGTTTACAGTCTCTCCTCCTGCACCACGACGACCTCAATGAAGGAAGATAATAAAGTTTTTCATTTCAATTAATTAACTTCGTATTCGTAAAAAATAAAATTGAAATATAAATATTTCTTATGTACATTTTGTTGGTCTTATCCATGTTCGAACAACCTTCGAAATTATCAATTGCCAGACTTTAATTTGTTTCTCTATTTGTCTCTAATTATAATTCTTCAACTGCATCATTTAAGGAACAATATTATAGTAATAGGCGTTGATTTCCCCAGCGCCGTGTGGACGGAAGTTGAGCAACTCGAGCAATGGTAGCTGGCAAAGGAGAACCTTCCAGAGTATGGCGACGAGGTTTGATCTAGGACAGAACAACACTCTGAGAGTACCCTCGTCGGTTTCTAGTGTGGATTCGCAGGTAACTATTTTTTGATTGTGATTTGCTTTTGCTAAAATCTTTGTGGAATTTGGGCATTTAGTATAAATTATGCAACTTAGTTTATATGATGTCGTGCTTCTTTTTATTGTCACTTTTATAGCGTTGTGTAATGTTAATTGTTTTCATTGATTATTTTTTTAGAACTGCATTGTCTATTGATATTAGCGATATATATTTTTCTTAATGCGTTGTAAATAGGAAATAAAAATATTATAACACGTAATAAACATACTTTTTTCATGACATAGACAGAAGCTAATGCGTTTAACACTGCTTTTGAATTAAAACTAACTTTATCACTAACTGAGTTACACCTGTTGCCATGGTATCAAGTATAAACTCGATAAACATTGAATATCGTTTGTTATCTATATGTATATTGTTGGTTTTTAATGAAAATAATAATTTAGTTAGTAACAAGTGCTTTATAACCAAAATAAATGCATAAAATACAGCTATATGTAAGCGCGTGACGGATCACATGAGTGGCCGGCGGTCGGTCACATGACTAAACAACTTGATTACAATAATTATGTCAGGAAATTGTATTATTTTATTACTATTATTATTATCTTATTTCTTGAGATTCTATATATCTATTTTAGAGACCAGCCCTGGCGCTGGTGCACAAAGTGTGACTGTAAACACGACTGGTTGTGGGTTCGATTCCTCGTCGAGGAAGTGAAATATTTATTTAAATTTATATTTCCATTTCTAAGCTCTGGTAAAGAAAATAAAATAAGAAATGGAAAATATATTATTGAATAATTTCAGATCACGTAATGGAGTTTCTCGATGTTTGCTCTGTCAATACTTAGTTTACCTTGTGATAGTTGGAAAGTTATTAATATTTATTCACATATTGTATTGACTATTTGCATATATTGACGTAACGATATAACTCGTAATGCCGTATTACACTTACACTTCAAGTTACTTGTTACAAGTGACATATATATGTAGGCAGGCATATAGAAAATATAGTTAAAATCAATTTATTATTTTTATCTTGCTAGCTGATTATTTTGATAAATTGATAAATGACACAAGTATTTTGTTTGTTATTATTAAATCTACGTTTACGGCTAATACTCGTATGAATTCAATTGCATACAATTAATATCAATTATTATTAGAAAAAATCTTATATTGAAAATACTTACGTTATTGACACGATTAGTAAATGTGGAAGGAGAATGGGGTGATATTTGTCCCTTCTTGCTTTAACAAATCTATAGGGACAAAAATTTCATATACGTATTCCGAAGAACATCATAATGCTAAAGTATCCACACGTCATTGACATGTTGTTTATCTTAAACAGTTTAAGCTGTATCATTTAATCAATTAAATAAATGACTTGTTAATCCAGAAACAAACGAAACGTGTTTATTTAATTATCGTACATTGTACCATATATTGAACCTTATGATAATATAACACGATAAATATAAATAATTATTGATAGAATGAGGCAATCATGGTGCAGCGCCATAGTGTCTGACGCGACGGCTATGTCTTCGATTCTCACTCAAGGTAATGAATTATTTTCATTTCCTCTCTCTAATGACGAAAGCGCGGCGTTTGATTGGAAAGTTCCTTTTTCAGAATATTTAAATAATATATGTTTTAAGATTAATTATCAGTATTAAATTTCTTCTCCCGTTTAATTTCTATTTTCTTGTTTTTTTCTTGTCCAGATATACAGCAATAGTTCGACAAGCGGTACAAATGATAGTTTGGCGAGTTTTACATCAGTAGTGCCGAGGCGAGGAAAACTTGGTCTGGCCTTACTGATATCTGTATCGGAGCCTGCTGACATGTAAGTTTTAATACTATAAGTCTAAAATCACCTTCTTGAGTTGTTTTATTATTCGTTTTTGTTATTGCTTTATCATGATTAAAGGCTCAAGGTTTTTTATTTAATGTTAATATTTATTATCTATAAAGTTTTTTATTTGTCCAGTACTGGTAAATAATGGCGAATGTCTCTTAAATAACAGGAAAATGCTAAATTTACTTATATTTTTTTATTGGGAATTTAATGTTGATTGGGAAAACAAAAGTTACAATATTCCACGCGACATTTAAACCCACACTTTTCACCTATAGAAGGAGATAGGCTTTCGTATAGATTAAATATAAAGATATGTACATTTTATGCTAAAAATACATACGACTTTTTTTTATACAGAGACTTTTTTAAAATAAATGAACAAATGAGAAAGTAATTTGCCGCGCCATCCATTTCTGATGGCGCGTAGCGTTCGGAAATGTAGTGGAATTTTGTAGTAATTTAAAAATAGCGGCCTACTTTTGTCACGTGGTAAATTGATTGGACGCGATAAAAACAATTAATGAACGAGTTTTTAGTTTGAAAGTCAACTTTTTATTATGAAATTTTGTGACATTATGTAAATATTTTATTTAAAAAAATATATTTTATTTTCATTTCAAAAAAATACATACTTAACACAATGAAGCTGTATTATTGATTGGCACAAGATTTTAGTTGTCAACATAAAGTTGAAGAAAAATAATGGCGTCATAAAATTATTAGCGCTATTTTCTTCGAGTCATATATTTTTTAAAACGTACACTACATTAACTATGAAATCATGAACGACATTTATTGGTAGTAAAAAATTGTAGAACTAAAGAAAATAATGGATTTTTTATTGTCCCATAATCTATTATTAACTATTTTTGAAGTAAGGACTTTAATTTTTTTTGTTATATACAAAAAGTATATGGTCTAAAATGAAAATAAAAAAAAATAAAAAAAGGTTTATTTAAATATGATTTATATTCATTATTTCACTTACATCACGTTTTTATATGAGTAGTAAAGTTACATAAAAGTTAATTTCAAAGTTTACTTTTGTAACTTATAGTCTAGTACTAATTATAAAGATTATACAATGGTGATAGTGTTAAATAACTCTTATGTACATTACATATAAAATTTTATTGATTTAAAACATGCAACATTGTCGTTCGATTTGCTTTTTTTATTAGCTTTGTATTTATATTTTTATAATATTTATGACATATTTTACTTGCTCCACACTTTTTATTAGTTTTCTAATAAAATATTATTTGTTTAAGTGTAATTTATTTGTTTTTCTACATTTAACATTTTAGTATTTATAGGTGACTATACATAAAACGAGCATTAGTATCGGTGTCAATATACTTATTCTAAAATTGTAAATATATTGTATTGTCTGATCATTGACCTGCAAGGTTTGCCTTGCATAAATTATTATATTAACAGTACATTAGATAAACTGCAAGTAACTCTAGTACGACTGATGTGTCGTGGCCGCTTTGAGTTAAGCTTAAGTTAGGCTGAACTATTGCGTTATAGTTGAACTATACACACAGTATAGAGTGTACTGTATAGAATATAAATTATATTTCTCCTTGTAGGGATATCGTCCGTCGCTGTATGGAGCACTCTCCTCAGTTGCAGTCTCTAGTGTGTCGTCTGCGGCTCGCCACGCTGTCGGCGGGTACTGGGGGCGCCTTCGTGTCCACGCTGCATAAGGCTGTTGGTGATGCTGCTGGATGGTAAGGAGTGTAATTTTCTACCGTTTTTTTCAGTTTCACGCTGTATCCCGCGTATACCAGACCGTGTAGACTGAGGGGATCTAGTGTTAAGACACTCTACTCCTCAATTTTCTCCGAAATTGAGTGGCGGAACTCGACGCCGTTGCTTTGTTACCAGAGCGAAGAAATGAAATTCAAATTCCTACGAAAGCTAAAAAGTAGAGATTTAATATAGTTTTAAAGTCCACGCAAACGAAGTTAAAAAATATCATAATTGTTTCACCTATTCTTTTATTCTATATGCATAAATTAAACAGACAGATATTTATTCTACATATCTGTCTGTTTAATAATTTGAAATATTTAATTTAGTTCCATTTTAACTATAATTCTGAGAAATTCCTCGAAGTTTTGATAATAATGCAAAATTCCAACGAATTATAATTCCTTTACCGATGTAAGTAGGACACATATTAATAAACGTATTTAGCATCAATATAGTTAAATTGATGGTGATCCACTTATTTTATAGGGGCTTATAATTCTATTTCAGGGGCAAATCAATTTTATAGTCCATAATAAATTATTTTAATAGATTAAAATCGATTCTTTATCCTCCCATACTTCAAGTTTATATGCTAAAATCAATATTATACTAACACCGTTATGCCCAATTTGTTTCATAATCGATGTTTTTAGTCTTTCGCTGGACTAGAGCCAAAAGTACTTAAAGCTATGAAGCGTAGATGTTATTGTCAGTTGTCGTAAATCATAAGAAAAATTTATTTGCTTTATATCGTTAAGAGCTATTTCAACGGCCGTGTGTCTTTTATAACAACAATATTATGTCAAGAATATTTTTTTTATATTGAAGCAATGATATCTTTATGAGTTTTGTCTATTTTAAAATGTTTCATCGAACTTTTGCGCTAAAATTCTTGTTCTACATATTTTTGGTTAAAGTTTCTCAATTTGTATTTTAGTGTATGTTAATATATGGTATTCATATTGATATGATAATCGTGTTAAAATATATATTTACATCTTCTAACCTCTAAAAGGAAAGCAATCTAATATGCAATTGTGTTAATAACAAGAATTTATAGTAATATCACATTCGCACTTGTGCTATAATTGTTTAGCACGTGTGGAAGTGATAAAATATGAAACTTTAAAATAGTCATATACCTATTTTTGAGTTTGAATATCTATTTAGTACTTTTATTTTTATCTTCGTGCTATTCACTTGAGATAAAAACATATTGAACTTAGTTCTGTCCTGTTCTAATAAATATATAATACACTTCTCGTGTATGTACATAGTATATTACACTGAGTCACTACTTTATTTTTGTGTATCAATGAACCTAACTATACGTTTCGGATGATATTACTGGCGTTGTATATTGGAAAATGATCAATTGTACCCATATGGGTACAATTGATCATTACATAAGAAGACGTATGTTTAATTTACATTCAAATCCATTTTTATTTAATAATAATTGTGTCGAAGCGTCGACGAAATGACGTTTAACTCACAAGGGTTGCTGCTGCGCAAGAATTGCTATTTCCACCAATAAATAGTGGGGCCGAAAGGACCGAGCGAGCAGAAAGAGACTGAACTTACTCAGTTCTAGGGAGCAGAGCGAACTAATTACAAAATTGTTTGTGGAAATATAAGTCTATTTTATTTAAAGGGAGACCGTTGCGCCTAAGCATTACCCGCACATTTTGCAGTGGAAACCGGGTTGTATGTTTTGTAGATGAATTTGAGGGCTAATTTACTAGTAACAATAAACGAAACAATCTAAGTCAAAAGCCTACTAATCTTTCTCTCTTACCTAAAGATTTTTTATAACATGCTCTCCTCTACCTTCTTTTGGGTTCTCTTTTAGAGTTTCTGGCCACTTAGATTTCAACGCAATAGGTACTTATTTTTTACAATAGGCACATCTTACCACGCTTCGCATTGCCTGCATTTTGTATGGCAGTTTTCCACCCAAGATTTTGAACTTATAACGGCCATATATCGTATAGTAAGTCTAATTAGTCATTAATATTTGATAATTTTAAAAGTCAATAAATTTCAGGCTATCAGATCTTATATACGGGCCGCGGCTACAATCGGTGTGGTTGGAGCTGGTTACGAGTGAATCGCACCTGTCTAACAAAATGGCGGATAGGCTGTTGACGGATTTATGCTCGGTTCTAACAGCCGGTGACACGAAGAACACGAATTTGTGAGTATTTTTTGTGTTAAATTTCACACGTGAAAAATTTTAACTTAATGCCTATATATCGCTTGATTCTATATAATTTATAGTCATTTTGAGGATATATAACCTAAGGAGGTTTCATAATTCAACGATTTTTTTAAGAATATTAAATTTCCTTTTAAGTGGAAATTGAATGATCTATTATCATAACAGTTAGACATATGTCAACTGCTACATATCAATGTTACATGTTTCTTTATATACATATTTACTCTAATCACGAGTTTACTTCATAACAATATGTCAATAAGGAAAGTATTAACATACTTGTACGTTTTATAGAAAATTATGAATCACGCGAACGTTATAACTAAAGTAAAATTTATATTTCCGGGCATTAAAAAGCACGTGATGTTGGTAGCTGATAAAATATTTCGCTTAGTTTTATTAAGAGTTTTCACGTTCCTTTATGACGCACTTTTATAACGGCTACGGATCTGTTAAAATCACATGATGTTAATAAATTGTTACGCAAATAATTATTTTTATTTTTTTCGTATTTATATTATTTATCTGTTGCGCGGTTCTACGTAGCTGTGTGAAGTTAATTTATCGTCATAAGCGATAATCATTATTTGTTTCAAAATTAAAATTTCTACACAATTCTTAAATTTATTCAGACCTATGTAATAACTTAATAAGTATATCCCGTACTTACATATGTATTTATATGTCAAGATCTCTGTTGTATTTCGTTATTCTAAATTTTATTTGTGCCTTCATCTTTGAACATAATAATTAATTCTAATATTTCTTATGATCTTTTATTCTGACTTATATTTTTAATCACTGCTATATCATTTCACTAATAACAATAATTAAGTCAATAAGAATAAAATAAAACATTTTGCTATCATTTAAACAAATTTCATAAATTGTTTAGTAATCCATACCAATTAATATCGTATAAAATTCAAGATAAATAATCTGTATTTTTTTTGGACAGAATCCAAAATGCTAATATTAAATACATTTTTGCCAAAAAACCATTTATCTTTGGACAATTTCTTCGTCCGTTAATTAGTGACACGTGCAAATGGCATCAGTCAAGTGCAAGTGCTTTTATTTATTTTTAACGTTGTTTGTAATTTTGGCCAGTTATTTTTATGCCCCTTGTTTACGTGTTTCTCACGTGATTGTGTATCACGCCATTTTCAATGGACTGACGTTTACAAATTGTTGAAATTAGTTGCGTAATTTGTGTGGGTGTTGGGACAAGCGCTTTCAGAGAAATAAATACGTTTTGAAATTTATTTTTGGAGTCACCAAATGATTTATAGGAGAAGGTGACTGTTAATTGATGCCGCCCTTCTGACGTAATTATTACGTAGCCTCGTTTTATGAAATTTTTAAGTGATAAATAATATTTAATATCTTTTATACAATACCTATATCACCATCAACGTAATTTATTGGTTTATTCTTAATGAATTATCACAAACAAATGTTACAGTAATATATGTTTGCATCTTCTAATACTACTTGTACAGTTGTGAACTTTATAAATATTATCAATAACAAATTTAATTCTTCTTTTACAGTTTTATCAGTACTCTACTGACGTACGTGTTAACACATCATCTCGGGTGGGTCACCACAGTCAGTCCTTACGACACCATCGATCCTCAAAACTTTCCATCTGACCAGAATGATACTAGAAGGCCCTATAACGCACTTTGGGCGCAATTGACGGACCTCTGCGGTAGTATCGGGTTCCCACCCCGATCTGCCAGAACAATTATAGCGGGGTCAAAAAACGCACAATTTATTACGAGACTTTTGGCCGTTCTAACATATTTTGTGCGTTGTGGTGACGTAAGGAAAAACGACTTCAAGTATGAAGATTGTTTGCTCAATGAACCGAAATTTGTTGATGTTCAAAATGTAGAGAAATCGAGGACGAACTCTGATGTTAAAAAATGTTCCAACCTGAAAGTCCCGTCGTTTAATAATAGTAATAGCAATGGTAGTGACAGTACGTTGACGGCAAGCGATCAAAGTCTCAAGAAAACTGCTACGTTAATGAATTTGCGCTCGCTCTCTAGTTCCGATTTAATGGGAAGGGCCAATCAAAGTCAAGGCAAGTTGCGGCGACTCCCAAGTATGCTTCCCTTACAAGACTCCTCGGATTCAGGCACAGATTTATCATCAGAAGAATGTGATACAAAACAAGTCGTGTTCGTCCTTGGTGATGACGAAAAGTTAGTGGGACTGAAAAATAAGTCTAATGGAAGAAAAAATACGATGAAATCGTCAAAAAATGTTAATGAAACGCCAGATCTAGAGAAGTTAGAAGAGAATTCTTGTTCCGACGTATGCGAGAAAATCAAACGAGACAGTCCGTCTAAGTGCTGCGGTCAGACACTTCAACATTCCAAACCAATCAAACATTCCGGTTTTAAGTTCGAGTTCGACAAATACCCACAGATAGTCACTAATTATATGAAGAGCAAAAACTTAGAAATACTAGATAGACATTATATAGGGAAACCGGGGAATTTGAAGTTGGATAACTTTCAGTTTGACCCGACTTTCGTTCCGCCGATACAAGAGGAGAGATGTGAAACGTGTTACAAGTGCCAATTAATGGAGTCGATGTTGCAAACGCCAACTAATGCTTCTGAAATGGAATACATGAACGACATGCCTCGGTCCGAGCCACAATATGCAAAAGAGACTATAGTAAAAGAAACTACACATTGTGAGTTATCCCCAAAATCGTTTGTTAGGACGCGAAAAGAAAACACGGTAGTTGTTAACGTGAAAAGTAAAGAGTCGCTAGAAAGGATAGAAAGTAATAATAAAGTGATGAAAGTGAAGCAAGTCATAGAGTTCCCGTTGAAGCAAGTTTGTTCGAGTAAACTACAAAGTCAAATGCGATCGGGCTATGACGCGTCGCTACTAGGTGGAGTTACAAACCATTATGTACCTGATTTAATTTTACAAGGTTAGTCTACATTAAAATATCGTTTAAATTATAGTCTTATTATGAGTTCAATGTGGCTAATGGTTGTAGGTTCTGGGTTCACAATTATTTTTACAACTACTACTCACTCTTGCGCAACTAAACAGTTCTGTGTGTGTGTACCGCCACTCAACACGCAATTATTCAAATTCCGGCGAGAGCTCAAGGAAGGAATGTCTTAGCAGTAGATTCTATTTTCCTTCCATTCCTTGCGGGTTAAAGCGTGAAACTGGAAAAGTTGTATGAAATGGGATGATTATATTATACTCTTATGTACACTATTTAAAGCTAGTCGTGGTGCACAACAGTATAACTGTAAACATGATAGTTGGTGAATTCGATTCTCATTCGAGGAAATTAAATATTTTATATTATAATATCCTCGCACAGGTAACGAGGCAAAGCTGGGCAGTTCCGCCACTCAATACGCAATGCCTCCAGAATTTAGCGGAGAGTAGGAAACATAAATTAAGAATAGATTTCCGGTATTTGCTGCTATGCTATATGTATCCCACATAGTGTGAAGCAAAAAAAATATACATATTTATTCTTTTTAATTATTCAAGGAACACTATCAAGCCCCACCGCGTGGGAGGCGGACCTCCGCCGGGACCTGGAACTCACATCGTACCTGAACAAAACCCTCAACTCGCCAGTACAAGCTGTGGCCATCGTCGGTGATACTAACACGTGGTAAGATTTATATTTGTCTAGTGTTTATTTGCGGCTTCGTCCGGCTTGGCCGAATAGAAATAATTAAATTTTGTATACATAACTACATAGTTCTAAGTGCCCGAGTTTAATCTGGCCGCAGGTTACACATTTACATTTAACAAATAAATGATTTAATTCCTATAACATATAATAAAAAAATCCAGTAGTTCCTAAGATTAGAGAGTTCTCACAGCTTGTGAGTTTAGCTTCATATATAATATTAGTGTTTAGTTATTATTTCTTAGAAAAAAATATTAGTTCATTTGTTCTCCAGGGAGGTGCGTCTGGTGGGACGGGAGTGTGGGTGCGGCGGGCTGTCCCCGTTAGTGGGCGGTATGTTAGACGCCATACCCGCCATGCGACTTGCGCGAGTTCCTACACAACAGGTAAATTATGTATTTAGCTACAATTTAGTGTTTTATGACACCAATAATACTAAATCTAATGCAGCTTTAGTATTTCTACTTGAAACTATGCTGGGTTCACTCACAATAATCGTAAATTTATTATAAGCTTAATATATTTTTATTTGTTCCAGTGTTTCCTCTACTTAGAAAGTAAACTCCGTGAGTTATGCGTGTTGTCAAAAACTTTGGCCGACATGTTGATGTCAACCGATTTCTGTGACATTGCTACTCTAACTAAATCACTAAATATAGATGTAAATGATGTCCCATTACTATTGGCAGTCGCAACAACACACACACCACAAGTTGCTATGAGATATGGTATAAGTTATAGATGAAATTAAGTAACATATTATTATCATTGTGTGGAAAGTAACGAAAGTCATTATACTTTATTAATTAAATGATTAAATATAAATGAAGCCGTTATTTTTTGTAGTCGGCATACAAATACAACACTCCCCAAGTTGTTATATATGACAAAAGCTATAGATGAAATTAATAAAGAATGGAATTAAATATCAATACAAATGATGCTGTTACTTTATTTGTTGATAGTCTGTACAATACTTTTAAATGAAGTTAATATGAAAAGAAAGGAAATTGTAATTGTGTCTTTGTATAAGTTAATATTTTTGGAACTCATTGAATTACATGATTATATTTAAATATCCCTTTGGGATTACGTTTATTCTAAAGTATAAGTATTTCCACACTCTCGTTTAATACAATGTTGGTAAAAAGGGGTAAAGAACATAATCGGTGCTGCCCTCTTTGCTTATCCCACATAATGATATAATATTTGCAAATAATAAATGAAACTGATTCTATGCTCCAAAAAGTATTAAAATTTATTCAAATTTAATTCAATTGTATTTTGTTCTTGGAAGGTGGTTTTTATTTAAGAAATGTTACGTTTTACAACTTACATGCGCATTTAAGACGTTTAACAATTCTTTGAAATAGTTTTCAACATTGATTGACATTCTAATACGTACAGTACGGTCGACGAGTGATGGTTGCTTTGTAGTTAGGTTCTCTGAAGTTTTGCACAGTGGGCACTTGGAAAATAATTAATCAAATGTAAGGAAAAATCGTCAAATCAAGAAATCAAATCAGCCCTATAGCTAACCTCAGGTCGTCCACGACTCGTTGCACTTGTTGTATCACACATACGTAATAAATGTATATATCACAAAAAATCACTGAAAGTGTACAAAATATTTTTTTTTATAAATTGTATATTTAAATATTTATTATAATATACACATATGAAACTGTGATTGAAAAAAATAAATTTGTATATATTATCTTGTTATCTTCGACTCTAGATAAAAAGTATTTAATTTATATAAGGTCACATGGTGTACCATAAAGTATTAAACATAGAATTTCGATATGTTGTTCGTAATGAATAAAAAATATTTTATTATTTGTATTCAAACTTGTGGACTTTATAAAACTCCAGAGTTAAAAATATATTTATTATTAATATTTATTAAATTGGCATCTATATTCACTATCTATATGCAAAATTACTATAACTATAAATTGATTTTTCCATTTTGTATAAAATATTATACAAATCTACCTTCTTATTTCATTCTCTTATGTACTTTTAGCCCATTTTTGAGACTACTATATACGGCCAATATATATTTTTTTCCATGGCATTTGAGTTCACAGCCATTGCTTTTTCAGTCTTCCGCTGCTTTCTAAGTTTATGAGATTAATAGAACATTTATTATCCATTTTAATACATAATAAATTACAGATTCTAAGGCAGTCGTTTTATGTCATAACTTAATCTTAAGTTATTACTTATATATATTCGATATATTTGTTTTCAAATCGATTTAGCTAATTGATGTAAGCTAACTATAATCTGTGGGTTACTCGAACTTAATACGCTTTTTTATAATATCACTTAATTGATATTATAGTTATTATAATAATAAACATATCTCTTGTTATATTATAAATGTGAAATGAAGATACATATTAAAATAGCTGAATAGGTTTTGTATAATAGTGGATATTATGATGTAAAATACTCCTTAAAATGTACCTTAATATAATCAACATAACGAAGGTGATATGTAAAATAATAGAATTGTGATTAATTTGAAATATTTTTTTATATTTAGTAAGGTAATAAATTATTTTTCATATTGAATTTTGTTTCCTTTTTCTTTTTAATTTTAATTGCCTTTTCCATCATTAACGTTATTCGGATTCGTTCGATTTTTTAGCGGACTCAAAATTATTTTCAGTCCCATTAGAAATTCTATTAATGCAAAAAATTTTCTAACGTGACGATAATTTTTCAATTATATAAAAAATTTCAAGATCTAGAACACCTGATGAACGATCAATAGTTCAGCTACACTATAAGAACCTTAGAAAAAGCATGATAAAAAATTCTATTGATTGATTTTTTGTATTAAATACGACAATTTTTGCGTTCTAGCCGTATGGCTAGTATTAAAATAACTAACCAATTTTCCCTAAACAATAATTATTCTACTGTTTATTTTCATGAGATGTATTATAAATATTTCCGTCTCTCACAAGCTGACGCCATTAACGGAATTACCTTATCACGAGCACGCATTGAAAACCGACGGGATTTTCCCACATTTATACTTTTGGGTCGGAAATTCGTTTTGAAATTCTTTTGACACACCATGTAGGTGGAGTATCTCGTTAGTTTGATTGCTTTCTGTTAATGATATTACAGCAAAAAGCATAAAATTTTCGTAATTGGTTAAATAATAATTAAGTATACCTACCTACTATATAAGTTTTTATTTATTTATTTTAACACTTAATTACACTATAATTTAAATTAATTAACTAAAACACAAAATGAAAAACAAACATAAATTAACTTAAAAAAGTAAAACAGAAAAAAAGAAACAAATGAGAAACGGTATTTAGTAGCTCTAGAAACAGAATATATAAAAAAATAAGAAAGTAAAAGAGAAAACAGAAGTGTAAATCCCCTCTCGTCTTTCATTCAATTTAGGCATCCGAAAATAAAAATTGATACTGAAATTAGGAAACGAAAGCTTAACACATTCCTTCCTAAGCTTTACAACTGATTCCTTTCCGCACAGTTTGTTCACAAAATTACAAATGCCTACGGGCGTTTATTTAGATTTATACTCCTAATAGTGACGATACCATTCCGTTAATGGCGGACCTCCTCGATAAATACCGGGGAACATTGCTGGGAATCACGAAAATTTATATAAGGGTTGTTAGAAATGTTCAGGGTTAAAACTTTGGGTAACCAGTTCCTCGCCTCGTTTCGATAACAAATTGCTTGAACTCTACCATTAATATATATACAAATCAAGTTTTATTGCTTTAAGTACTTTAGTTATTTATTTATGTTATGAAATTTGCTATCCAGGTATAATAGGGTGGGTTCCAATCGTTGAGATATTTAAATAGATCGAGAAACCATTTATACTGTAAATATAAATATTTTCTTTCATGGAATTCTACCACTATTATAAAAAAAAATATGAAATAGTTTAATTTTGACCATATGTTTGATCAAATATCTTTATATAATGTTGAAACACCTTCAATTTACCAAGCATTGTTACTATTACTAACTTTTATATAAGATGTAATATCTTATTGTAAACAGGGAAATCCTTTTTATATATAATGACTTTGAATGAGACAATAACTTCCCTCGTATACTTAAATAAACTGAGAAAGTAGCAATGTCACGTAAATGGTTGTAATATTATGGCAAATTAAAAAAATGTGGGTAATTATGGCCCAGCCCCCACCGTAGGGTTGAATAAGGTAACCTACTTGTACAATCATGAGATAGTAGATACACAGAGAAGCCTGAGGCTGCTCTTTATTTCATTCAAAGGGGAAAACATTTGTGCGTGTATTCTTTCTCGAGTAAATTGAACCAGTTCTATTTGTGATTCTAGGCTATTGTACTCTCTTTCATTTCTCTTTTTAATCGTTTTCGATTCTAAGCGATAGAGTAAATCTAAATAACTAAGGTAACATTTAAATTCTTTTGCTTAGATTTTTTTAAAGTTAAAAAATAAGGCTGTCAGCTTCCGTGAATAATTTTTTTTTGTAGTTGAAGCTTGAAATTAGTATAATAACTCAAAGTTCATAAGAAGGTTTCATAAGAAAAAAATATCAGTATTTCAAATGCCGCATTCATTTGCTACTAGGTGTAGTAGATGTTAATATTTTTGCTCGGCCTACATTCCTAGTAAATTTCATACAATATTACAACACAAAAATCTTATATTTAGTCTCTAGCATTACAATTGTTATCTCGTATAAGAGGCGTTTATGTGATATGCGTATAAACTATAAACATAAAGGCAAGGATTAAAAAAAAATTAAAAACACATGGCCATAATTAGTCTGTTAAAAAATTAAAAGGACGGTACTGTAGGGGAGAGCGGGGCCAAAAGTTCCGATTTTTTTTTAACCTCAAATATTGCTACGAATACTTGATTTCAGTATTTATACAATATAATCAAATTCAACTTACATATCTAAACTTGCAATTAAAACAGTAATTTGGGGTATTCTTTGTAAGACTTTTTTATTATGAATTTTTTTATGACTGAAGTCGGAAAGTAACAACTTACCTCGATTTGGGGCAAGTTGTTAACAGACCGGGGTAGATTGTTACCATATTTTTTAAAGCTATTATTTGCAAAATAAAAAACAATAAATAATCGAACAAAGCCTGTTTATTTAAGGAATAATCAACAGTATCATAATAATCACCAGGCGCAAAAGCAAATCTTTTTTAACCGACTTCTGTAAGAAAAGGAGATTATCAATTCGACTGTTTCTTTTTTATGTATGTTACTTCATAACTTTTGATTAGGTGAACCGATTTTGATGATTTTTTTTATTTGAAAGGTAGTGCTTCCCATGTGGGAACCTATTTTTTTTGTTGGTCTATTTTTGACAATGGTATCTATGAGAAAATCACATAAGTATTAAATTTGTATTGGTACGTGTGCGACAAAATGACGAATAACTCAATATTACGCCAACCGATTCCAATGATTCTTTTCTTATTTGAAAGGATACACTTCAAGGATAGTTTGATGAAAGTTTGGTTAAGTTCCGATTATAAAATCCGGTCAAAATTGAGAAAATTTGTTTTTATTTTGGTAAATTTTAATTATACTGGAATATTTACAAGGGAAAACTTTGTTAAAATTATTGTCAGAAGTAAGATTCCACATCGTTGCATTTATTTTCAACCAAGCTCAAAAAAGTTGTTTTCGTTTTCAACCGACTTCAAAAATCCCTTTTTTCCCAATTCGACCGAATATTTTTTATGTATTTTCTTGTCAATATACCAAAATGTTAGTTTCCACAAAAATAATACCTAATTTAGTCAAGTTTTACATATCACATTAGACGCCACTCGTTAACAACCACTACCACCACAACCAACACTCGTTTAAGAAGTATCCTTTTAAGGTTACTTATCACTTAAAATCGTAAAAAGAATTAATTTTGAACAAAAAAAAACCGAACCGAAAAACAACGAACTAAAAAGTAACAGATAATTTAACATAAAATAAAACTTATTTTGTTAAACCAAAAGTTAAACCTTTAGATTTTGTTAAACCAAAATAATAAACAAAGATTTTATAGCTTTAGCTTTTCGCGCTCAATATGTATATGTAATTCTTTGGTAACAGTTTTTATCTTATTCCTGCATTCTTTGAAAACTACATCCGCTGCTTTTTGCATCAACTCATATGACACAACCTCGAGTTGAATTTCGAGCATAAGTTCGCATGTTACTTCGAAAAATTACAATATTTATATCCCATTATTGGCACAAATGAATTGGCGAAAGTTTTTCCGAGGTCACAACATGCCCCAAAAAAAGGGAACATCTAGCCCCAAAAACACGTGTTGAAAAAAAAATTAAATATAAATAAGATTAGGAAACATAAATAATTTACAACTAGTGTTCTGAAATAGTAGATAATATATGTAAAAAAAACATTAACATACTCAAGGCTAACCGTTAATTTTTGTGAGACAGACCAAAAATATCAAATGCGAAAATATTTACAATCGTGCACCAACGACACCCGTGTGCTATTCCACTGGTATCGGGTGCCACTGGATTGTTCAATATGATGGCCATGGGTGCGCTATCACATTGCATTTCACTATGTGTTTACTAAATATTCCTATCACTTTTCCTCGCGAAATTATTTCCATCGGAACAACTTACCTCGGTAACTTTTAGCCCCGCTCTCCCCTACTTCTGGATGGTATCGTGGTTTTTTTTATTTATTTATTATTTACCAGATATTTAAAAAACAACTTCGATAAGTTTTTTAACGATGGAAAATTTCTTTTTTTCAATTTTTTGGTATTTCACCACAAATTTTATTGCTATTTCGACCCCACCAGCTCGTACTAATAGTAATTGCACGTGATATAATTCCCGTATATTTAACGCATAATCGTCGTCCATTGATCTACTGTGTGGTTTGCGGTTTCTCCTGCATCAGTCGAGGAATTACCGACGTAATGCCATAATCAGATTTGCCTTCGGTTACTGGACAAGTGGCTACGGCCACAGCCATAGTGCTAGGTACTCAACACAATAATATTTAATATATTATATAATTAAGAAGATTTTAAAAGTGGTGTAAAGTTATTGTTAATTTCCAAACCAGAATCTCAGAAAAAAATGTGTAAATGTAATGAAATTTAAACATACATTAATCGTATGGATGAAGATATAATAAAAAGATTACAGACAGTATTCACTAAAATTAAAAACATAAAAATTACTAAACTTCTGATTTTCTATATAAAACTTTTCTATACATATTTTAAGAACCCTATAATTTTAATAGGTCTTAAAATTTGCTAAAACTTTAATTGAAATGAAGATTCTTGGAAACATTTTAAGAGCAAATTGTTTTATCTAAGTATTGAAACATTTTCATTGAATGTTTTAATGATCTGTCTTTTACTTAACATAAATATAATATATATAAAAAGTTCATAAACGCATATATCAATTGTTAATGTAAAGATATGTAATTAAACTACTAGTATAAACGTAACGTAACAAATATGTAACCTGGAAACGAAGCTAATAGCGAAATGGAATTGTTCTGTACTATTTTATTTATAGTCTATATATACATACATCATAGGCCGTCGTGGTGAGTTCGATCCCCACTTGAGGAAATGGAATATTTAACAACATTTATATTTTCATTTCTTCGCTCTGGTGTCGAGGCAAAGGGCGGCGTTAAGTTCCGCCATTCAACACGCAATGCTAAAATAGCTAAAATAGCTAAAATATTTGAAATACATAATTTTTGACCAATCCCAACCATTCATCGAAGAAAATTAAAGAAAACCAACGGAACGTGTAATACTACCGCGGGTTGGCTCAGCTTTGTTTATCCAACTAACAATAACAAGCCCTTAAGGGTGAAAACCTATACAAACATATACTTTACTGTACTGTAGTTTCATACAACACCAATCTCTATATATATGACATGCATTTTTGTATGGGTTTTATTCTGATGGAAATATGAGATATTTTACATAAACGAAAAATATTTGTTTATATTTTGAGAATATAGAATAAACATATTTTACTCGAATATCAACCATCGTTTCAAAAGAGAAGATCCAAATTTTTCTTGTATAATATTTTGTGATGTAAAACGGTAATAAATTGTTTTTGAATTTTAATTTGTGAAAATATCTTAAGTGTAACTCTTTAACCGTATTAATCGCGTAGTTATAGATCGCTAGTGTAATAAATTTTTGGAACCCGAAGTTTGGAGCCGTTTATCAGCTGTTTGTTTTTTAAATTATTTATTAAATTACTACACTAGCATCATTATGTTTAAAACTACTTATCCACAGCGAAGCAAAGGATAATGGCATGGCAAGAGTCCTAAAATCCGAACAAATGAAGCAGTAAATATAGCAATATAACGTATAATAGACCAGATATATAGTATAAATACTTTGCAATTACAAATATTACATAATACCACTTATACCAAAAACTTTTACAATTAGCACACAGAAACCCGCAGCCCATCTAAACTTATTTTCAACGTGTATATGCAAATTTCAAACATTTATTCCAGTTCTATATACCAGCGCTTCTGGTCCTTTTTTAGGAATTGTAAACGAGAGGCATAAAGGCGGCCTCATTATGATAATGGCCCATTCGATCAATTAGAGAACTTTTCTGTTGATCATAGCCACAGAGGTAGGTTACGGGTTACGGGTAAAAACTTTTCTCATTTTCCATTCTAATAAAGAAAATTAATCATTGAGGGTTAACGAAAGTTTTAGCGTAAATTTAAATTGTGAAGTAGTCTAAAGGAATTTTAGCTAAATGTTTTGTTAAAATAAACGTACAAGTTGTGATATTTGTTTAGGTACAGAGTTCAAGGTTTTTTTTGTGTTTATTTTGTAGGTTTGGTAGGTAAATGTCAGTTTTTTTATTTTAAATGTTTATAAATTAATTAATTAGTCATTATAATATAATTATTATATTGGCTTCCATTGATTTTAGGTTTCAGGCTTCTTTTTCTTAAACTAGCTTTATAAAACAATTACTCCTTTCGAGACTGCGTGTTGAGTGGCGGAGCTCACGCCGCGATTGTTACCAGAGAAAAAATTAAAATATTAAATAATTTATTCTTCTGAGCGAAAATCGAATCCATAATCGTTGTGTTTACACTCACAACCACTAAGCCACGACAGCCTTTGTTAACTTTGATATATGTATAATATATATTACAAAATTCCTATCATTTTCCAATAACGTAATAAATTAACTACATGCACTGGATGAAAACACAGTAATGACTGCATTATCGGTTTCACCTCAGGGTGTGCTCGATTAAGCGGACAATATACCAACATTATAATATTATAATACAATGTGAGGTTATAAAAGATAATGGAAACTGCAAACAATGTAAACATTTAATTATTATTAACAAAATTTATAAATCTAATACATTCTTAGCTATTATTCTAATTCATGTTGAATTATTGTGAGCTGGAACTCTGGGCGTAAAGAATTGGAAGAAGAAAGCTAGGAATAGGGCAGAATGGACGGGAAATTCTGGACCAGGCCAAGGCCTACCTGCGACTGTAGTGCCTTTGATGATGATGATGATATTGTGAATTGATTATAAGTCAAGACATGTTTTTTTTTTAAATATTATATTAAAACAATACAAAATTTGATTTGCCCTAACTTTTTGGTTCCAATAATTTCACTCGACAACGTGCTTAGCACACACAACCTTTTCAAAAATAAGTCTAGCACGAAACACTCGTATATCTAAAAATGCTTTAAAACTTGAAAACACCGCTAAGCCTTCATAAATCTTCTCACTTCTTCCCTACAATATAAATATACGTACGTATGTACGTATACATGTATAGAGCCGCCCCTACTTAACGCTGTGTACACTGTGGTCGGGGCGGTGGCAGCGATCGATTCATTAGCTAGGTGCTTTCCGAGAACTGAGTGATATACGGTTTTGTCGCTTACCAGAAAAACAGGAAGAACTTTAAAGAAAATTTCACATATTATTATGTAAATTATTATATTTAAGCTAACGTATAAATGAACTTAATAAATAGGTTAATATATTTATTTTGGTATACTTAAGTTTATAAATAAATATTATTTTTCCAATTTTCTTTTTAATGAGCCAAACATTGATATTAATTATATAGTAGTCTTTTAAATATTAAATGTTGATATTACAGTACAGTAATAATCGTGAGATACGCATGAAAATTAACGAATAATTGCTTTTCTTGCAATAATTACATATATTGCACTTTTTTAAATATTGTAGGGAATGCAATCAGTGTATCTGCATATATTCACATATCACCTACATCAATATGCATGAATTTATGAGAAAACTCTACAACAATGAAAATTAATAAATGTCATTCATTAAGAGGTATCTCTATTAATATAATGATAGCATAAATAAAGAAATATATCGAAAAAGAGGCAATCGTCATTAATTCATTAATTTATGACAAACTGTAGCTAGGAACGTGATAACTAATAGCTATAGATAGGTAGGTACAGACCGTTCATTTCAAGTTAATTTAATTAAATTCTGCCTCTCGTAATCGGCTTTACCTTACTCCATTTATTGAAGAACGATAAAAGTAATTTCTTTGAATATTCAACGCAGGATTTGTTTGATTGTAAAATACATTTCAACACAATACATTTGAATACAGTTTCAAACTGTAGTTGCTCTTATCGAACTCTCTTACTATCTGTGAATCTTATTGGTTATATAATTTAATTAATACTTTTTGTTTTAACTTGCACTAGGTAAATGTTGTTAATGTTATAAGTGTAAACTTTATGAGTCATGTAAAGATGTAATTAAGATGATATTCTATATTTATTACTAGCGAAGCGTGCTACTCTAGTATGAAATATACCGATTACTACGTTTAAGACTTTTAAACGGAGATGGCAATTTTAAAAATAAAAAAATATAAAATTTTGCTTTGCAGATGTAAGAATTGTATATTTCATACTGTTTCCTATGCAAATATAGATTAACTTTAGAGAGCACTTTCTGAGGATTACCGTGGGGCCTTCAGTCTGTATTCGTAAATAATCCCTCGAGATGTCTGCGTTTTCAATCTCAACGTTTTATTAATCTCCGGTCCATAAGTTGAATATACATTTTATATTTGTATGTAGATAGTTTAATATTAAGTTCTAGAAAATATACCTACTTATCTTTTTCTATGGGGGAATCCCCCCTTGCTTCACTCCACTTCAATGGCTTTTGGTTTTACTTATGCTATGGTTGCTTATGCAAGGAATCAATTAGACAAATCTTTTTTATATATCACAGAAACATAATAGTAGGTATATTTAAATTTTTTGTTCATAGTTTTGTTAAATTTAATTTTAATTTTAACATAATTATAAGTGGAATTTTTTTTAGGTATTAGATGTAATGTATTACTATTTTCTTATTACCTACTATGAAAAGTTTCTGAGATTTCATTGAAATTTATCAAAGTAGGTATATCTATAAAATCTCTCTAAAATTGTGAATTCAAAAAGTTTTCGTAAATTTGATTTCAGTCGTTTATAGCTCTTCTCGAAGTTGTTACTTGTCTTCTTGACAAATTTTATAGATTTCTGTGGACGTCAGCTCTCTTTGCCAGAATTTTATTAACATGCAAATTCTGGTCCGTGCAATTTTATTATAGAATATATTTTTATTTGACGAAGACGACATTGTGTCACTCATGACCTCGTTTTAGAGACATTACGTGTTGAGTGGTGAATCGCGTGATGTCTTGATTTTTCTAACCGTAATGAAAAATCAGTTTTTTTTAAAAACTATCAAGTCAAACATTTCCATACTATACCAGATTTTCATCTACTTTATATACATAGATAATTTTAATAGTAAGTAGTCAAGTCTTGTATTTTAGGCATTGAAATGTACAAAAACCAGACAAACGCGAGTAAGGCTCACGCACCGAAGCGAAGATTCCGTACAAAAATTGGAGGTCTCAAATTTTTTCTGAAATTCAGACTTAGCCAGAGCCCTTCTTTCATTTGATACCACACTTTTATTTACTTTGATTTTCTTTATAATGTAATATAATACCTTTTTTCTCATAAAATATTACTAAAATTTTCTATTAAATAAAAAATAAATATGCCACGTTTATGCAAATATAAAATCATCATACTTTTACACAAAGATATCGTCTATACAGAAATATTGCAATTTTATCGATAAACCAGTTATTGTATTTAATAGCGTTTCAATGCTGCGTATTTGCAGCGCGGCACTGGTCTACAGTTTATTTGCATAATGGAAAAATAATTGATAAAGTGTATTTTTTGATTGCCTCAATGTTTATGGATAAGATTTTTTTCAGCTTCACACTGTATCCGTTCCCCACTTTCTGCCGAATTCTGGAGTCACTGCGTGTTGAGTGGCAGAACTCAACGCCGCGCTTAGCCTCGACACCAGAGCGAAGAAATGGAAATATAAGCGTAAATAAATATTTCATTTTCTCGAGTCGGGATCGAACCCACAACCGTCGCGTTACAGTCACACTTTGTGCCCCTGCGCCATGAGTCTCCTCATATTATTTTTAACATTGCTCCAGCATTCTGTATCGTTGCAAAATAGGATAATCTCTCCATTGTAAACAATGGAGAGATTATCCTATTTTGCAACGATACAGATACAGATACAGATACATATACAGATACAACGATACAGATGATTGTTTAAATATAAATATTTAAACATAAATATTTAAATATAAATATTTAAACAATCATTAGTAAAAATTCCGTGCTTAGAGTAACCGAAACCTATAATTTTTACATTTCATACTTTTAATAAGATATCCCAAGTGTACTCTGGTAACTCTTACCATTTTAAACATTATGAAAATTCTCTCTTTCAAATAATATCGGGATGATAGTTCGTTAATTTCCAAGTAACTTCAATTTAAATTAAAAGTAACTGTTTTTTCAATGAAACTCGAACGGAGGTTTAATTGGAATGGTTTTAATTAACTTACTGTGAAGTATTTCAAAGAATTTTACCGTTAACGGTTTTTTATTAGTTTTTCAAGCATAAAGATTTATTTTAATTTTATAGTTCAGAATATATAGTGCTTGCAAATTTAGATTGGTTAACTTTTATAAGTTCTCGGACCTGCACAGTAGTTTGATTCTTTTAACACACTTTTTTAAATATAATAAAACAGAAAATAAAAACAAAAAAAAAACAATTATTCGTTTTCCATTTGAAAAAGAGTCAAGTAATGGTTTTTAAGTCGACACAGTGCTTTTGATGGTTATTGATTTTGGTTATGCAACCTAGGGAGAGCGTTCTCCATCTCTTTTTGTGTCAACATGTCATAGCATCTATGTAGTATCTAGTTTAGATTGGATCTCTATCGTTGTAGAGGCTTTTGTCGTATTCAAATGAAGTGCAGCTTTATTCCGCCGTTTCATGTAATATTTGGGTGTACTCGTATGTGCTGCAATCCGTTCTGTAATCCCAATGAATATGCAAGCGTATTGTAGCGTATGTGGATTTTTCGGTTCATTTATTTTGTATTGTATTTTAATAAGATCATAGATATTTTATATAATTATTTTATACAGGGTGGAAGAGGCTGCGCTTCTTTTACTGAAACTGCATATAGGGTAAAATATTTCAAACCCAGAATTAAAAAAAATAATCAAGGTACCTCAACGGTTTGGACGTAGGATTTTTTTTTCATTTCACGATTTTTATCCATACCTGTATTTCGTGTCACGCACACATATGTAAGCGACGTTGCCGCTTTGACAGGTAAGTGTGTGCGTGCCTATGTTATA
>JAEBDU010013194.1:2884551-2959354 GCA_016802625.1 Heliconius numata
TATAACATAGGCACGCACACACTTACCTGTCAAAGCGGCAACGTCGCATACGTATGTGTGCGTGACACGAAATACAGTTATGGATAAAAATCGTGAAATGAAAAAAAAATCCTACGTCAAAACCGTTGAGGTACCTTGATTATTTTTTTTAATTCTGGGTTTGAAATATTTTACCCTATATGCAGTTTCAGTAAAAGAAGCGCTGCCTCTTCCACCCTGTATACATATTTTTTTTTATTTTACTATTTTCATCACCGTTCTCTGTGGTCACTAGTTACTGTAGTCTGTACTTACGACACGATTAAAACAGTTAAATTAAAAGTGTTTATAATATTCGCGAAAAAAGTATTCCTTTTAAAAGTATTTAAAAATATTCATTAAAGTTCTGGTTGCGAAATCAACTAACAAAATACAGTTTAGGAGCGAAGGAACTCCCAGTAGAGTAAAAAGGTTGTACGTAGAAGTTCCAAGTAACATGTGCGTTCTAATAAATTTAGTTGAAGCAACTTTGTGTAAACACTGCCTTAATTATTCGACCCACACCCAATTTAACGGGCGTTCGAGCTAACTTCGTAAAATGCCTGAACAGGAAAATTGCCTAATTTGTTGGTAAGTCGAATTATAATATATATGACTTGACGGATTAAAACAAAATCATTATTAATGTAGGGGGTGTGAGATATAAAAATAATTATCGGCTGAGTAGGTTAAATGGCATAATATTCAGCTTCTTAACTTTAACTAAAAAAGCTTGCATTTGAATAATTTATATTTAGCCGCGCCGATAAATAATAAATGTTATATAATATCTTGAAAATTAAACAGAAATAACGTAATAGGACTGAACACAACTAGTGGTAAGTTTCATTCCATATTTTCCCTCTCCTCTCTCTCTGCCGCTGTTTTTTATTACAATTATACGTAACCCATTTACTACCATTACTATTTTTTTATATTAAGATAAAGAAAATATAGAAAAAAGTAGTTCCCCAGTTGAAGTAATTTTAGTAATTTTGTCAATCACCATTTTATTTAAATTTTCTACCGAGTAAAGTTTATAAGTCACATTTGTCACGTTTTAGTATAATGAATACACATTTAAAAACGGGTATTTTATACAGTCCAGTACATTTCATTTTAGCCCAGTCCTCTCGGACAAAATACTCCAAGTAATAAAGTGGGCCTTTTTGATGCTTTACTTAGTGAACAATAGGAGATTCCCAATTACAAGAGACTCTCGTCTGACGGCATTGAGCGTGGACGTGTTTAAAAGAGGGACTTTGTGAATACTTATCTGGAGAAATAGAGGCTTTTGTTAGAATAGATATAAAAAAGATATTTTTATTGTGTCTGTAAAAATTTTTAACATTTAATTAGACCACCAGTTAACCAGTATTAGTAATTTGTTAACCAGAATCAGAACCGGTTAAGCGTTCCGATTTATGGAATGTAGGTATATGGACCTCCCATTTACAACTAAAAAATGACAAACTTAAGTTTGTAGGCGTCTATATTCATTTTGTATGAAGTGATCTTCGAAGATAAGTTTGCCATTTTTACAGGTTAGTCAGGATACACAGACATACAGGTTTCGTGTTTTTGTTAAGGTATGAAATTAAGGTACTAAAATTCTTATAACTGCTAAAACGACTTATACTACTTCTACTTAACTCGTAGAATATCCGATTGTGGGTTTTGCATTTAGTTATACAACTTTGGATAGAAATCCAACGTTAAA
The DNA here is from genome assembly GCA_016802625.1 of Heliconius numata. Taxonomy (NCBI): domain Eukaryota; kingdom Metazoa; phylum Arthropoda; class Insecta; order Lepidoptera; family Nymphalidae; genus Heliconius; species Heliconius numata. The sequence goes on from JAEBDU010013194.1 coordinate 2,886,290, forward strand.
TATCTTAAGGCTTTGGAATATTGAATTGTGCTGACAATGAACGATTACTGGGGAACGTTAACGCAGCAATTTACTCTCCAAGTTCTGCTGTAAAGAGCTGACAAAGGGATACAAATTTATAGCGTTGGCTAGTTTTACTTCAAGGGAAATTACGTTCAGATGAGTGCACGTTTGTATGTTAATATATCTAGAGAAAAGATATTTCCACTCGAGGGAATGAATTATTTTTTCAAAACGCAATGTGAAATTGAGAGGTGCGTGGGAAATGGAATGTCTTACAACTAGGTTCCCTCTGCGTACGTATGTGCCCACGGCAGAAGTACCAGGAGAGCATATTGCATGAGGAGACGTCACCAGAAATATGTCATCTTTGGACCTAAACTTAATGCGATAAATTAGATCTTTCTGAACCAAGTCAATATGCCGTTATTTTTTTTAATTCAAATTTAATTTTCTTTCGTATAATACAATCGTTTTAATATTTTATTTTGTTAAATAATATAACAAAATAAGTTAATAAAATACTTCCAACTTTCGACTCTAATTCGATTAGCCTCACAGCCTTTTGGCGTAAGATTTAATAAGGCGTTGGAAAGCAACGTGGAGGAAGATGAGTCTCTCGTCACTTCGTTTGCCATTGGATATATACATAATATTTCTTATTTTTTTAAATGTTTTTTTAATGATTTATTAATGTAAAAAATAATAATAATATTTTTAAATAAAAAAAAGCCTCTAAGAAAAAGGATGTTGAATGAATCTCTAGAATGTAGACAACATTTTAGAGAATTCTAGGCAAAATATTTTGAAGAAAAACCTTAAGATTTGTTTATTTTTTAAGAATGCCAGGTATATTATTGAAAACTTCGATTGAAAACGTTACTTTTTTAAATAGTATTGTACTACATAGGTGAAATACAAACGAACTGACGACTGAATATTATATATTTATGAATATTAATAATAGTAATAAGTGAAAAAAAACTTTGAAATTCTAACACAACAAAACTGTTTCTCTAAAGCTCAATTGAAGTAAGTTGTTTACGTTTTGCTTGGTATTCTTTTCTTGCCCAAGGATAGCAATCCGATTACAGTATCGTCCAATCTCATTACGCCGCTGAGTGTTGGATTTAATTTTTAAGCAGAATCTCACGTTTCTATTGGCCATTATGTTGTTTTTTATTTGTTTCAAGTTTGTCTTAATTTAAATCAGTTTCAAGGCACTCCGTTTTCACTTTTTATCCAAATTCATTGTTTTTCAGAAGCAGAACACAACACTTCACTTGTTTTTTTTTCTTTCTTTTTTATTTTCACGCTGTATCCCTTAACAAAGTAGGGTAGGCAGAGGGAAAGAAGCTATTGTTACGATTCTCTGTTAAGTGTTGAGAAGCAGAGCTTAACGTCGCAGTTTGGGAAATTATCAGAACGAGGAAATGAAAATATTATTTATTTAATTTCCTCGTGTAGGACTCAAACCTACAATCTATACACAAATTCATTTATAATTTTTATTTATTACCTTAATTTTGCAAAAAAATTGTTTATAAAATATAAGTCTCAAAATGAAGAATAACGCAGCCTCATTACGGTAATTGCGTGACAATCGATAGTCGTTTACACAAAAGCTCGTGTAGGCGTATATACCTACCTACATTATATTAAGGAAGGTGGGGTTTCTTTTGCAATATTTTTTTCCATTTCCACGCTATTTACGCGGAAAAAACATAGCGATACATTTTAATCTTCCAATATTTATATTATCTTACCTATAATATATGAGCGTATGTGGGGTAGGTATGTTTTTATCTTAAAGCTCATACTTAAATTTTTTTCTCATCCTTAATTCTTTACATATTTCCTAAATTACAGTATGATGACATTATTGGATTATTTAATATTTAAACATGTTTGGATTCGATAAATCAACACTGAAAGACCCAATAGATGGATTATATTAAAAGCAATAACTAATTCAGCTTTTTCTTTAAACAAAAATGGAACCAAAAACACCATTAACATTTTCGCAAATATGAATTCCAATCACGTTTGTAAAGAAATATGGCTCAATTTCATTAATCGTAATCAGATCTCTGAGTTACGTGAAAAACTGCTTTTTGCTCGTTGCCAGGACGGTCACGTAGCTATTGTAATTATTGCTTTTTGTGAGAAATCTCAGAAAATCCGTAAAATAATATTATTTCAACATTTTTATTTATTTTCCAGGTAGGTGTCTATAATTCTTAGGTATCTTTAATATTAATCTATGTATTAATTAAGAATAGTATTAATAATTGTTTTCATCGAATTTGAACAACACTATTTTGTTTAATTACTTAATGATTGTAATAATATATTCCTACAGTACAGTTTTCTAATTCTGAAATTTCCGTTTTAGTATATTTTTTATATAACTTCTAAAATTACAAATATCATATTTGTGGCTTATAATTTCCCAAGAAAAAAAGGTAGTAAATATGTCACTTTATACAAATGTTCTGTAAGCATTGGCCTAATTACTCAACCCGGCAAACAGCTAGGGGCGTAACTTTATGTTTATCTAAACAAGGTAATTACCTGTTCCACAGATCATATTATTTTTGGGACAATGGGCTCATGTGGGATATTTATTGTACATGCATTTTTTTTAGGCAGAGGGAACCTAATTATAAGACACTCCATTCTCCATTTTCCACCAAAGCCTACAGTGTGGTGAGAATAGGGTGAGTGGTGGAATTTAACGATGTAATGAAAATATATAAAATCTCATTTTTTCGAGTAAGAGTCTAACCTGTAGCCGGTCGCGTTCACGCGCTTTTCCGCTTAATTAAGGGGAAAACTTTTTAAAATTCTTCTAAAATTAACATAGTGCTCTTCTTCTTCTTTCGTTAAATAAAATAAACTTAATCCAAAATAATTTTCAACACTCAAATAATATAATCATAAATCAAGAGTAAAAACCGGAACATCGTACCATAAATATATGGAACAAGTCCATAGAAAGCAATTTTCCATATTTTCATAAGTAAGTACCAACATACATATATTGCGAGACTTAATTTCCCCGCTGTTGAGTCACGTCCTCTCCTGCCGGTGTACGTAACTAGAACATCTATATTACGCTTGACGTCGCGTCGGCCAATTTACATATGTGACACACAGTTTCAAATTGAACTGAGGAAGTATACGGATACTTCTGTTATATTTCTTAGAAGACATTTATTTTTCAGCTTCACGCCGTATCTTGTAGGAGGGTAGGCAGGAGAAACCTGGTGTTAAAACACTGGGCTTTCCTTTTTCCATCGAATTTTAGGCTTGCGACTGAGTGTAGGTTTAAGAGGCCCTTTTCAAATGTGACTACACTCTCTATCTAAACAAAATTAGACTAAATATATGAAAATAAACATTATAACAATACAAAGAAATATAAAAGCATTTTTAAATATTGATCTGGCTGCTTCTATCGACAGTCTTTAATAGGTGAAGAAAGTCTCATATAACACTCAGAGGCATCGTGAAAAAGGTTATGTATTTTGTAGAAGTGCTACGATCACATCTTAAAGTAAACTTTTAAGTATAAACAAGGCGAGGTCATAGCGACGCTGTAAATATGATGACTGTAGGTTCGATTCCCATTAGGAGTATGAATTTTCATTTTTGCGACCTGCTACGACAAAATGCGGCGTTGAATTCCGCAAATCCACACGTAATATCTAAAATTCGGACACGAAAGGGACAACAGGGTGTCTTAACGCTGTGTTACGCCTATCTTCTCCTCTATTCTTCTCTGTTATTAACGGGATAGAGCGTGAAACACAAAAAAATAAAGAAACATAATAAACTAAACTATTTATTCTTATTTCTTATTTCTTATTTCCAAACATTTATTCCTAGAGATACAATATATCAGAAACGAATCGATTTTTCAAGTGACATGTCACGTTTCACTTATACCCATCACGCTCTCGGTTACGTCGGGCACTAGACAACGACCAATTCCATTCGATTACCAGTAGTACTGCTGCTATACTGTCATTGTTTGTAGAAATATATTACGTATTTCTATTGGATATACTAGGGAAATACATCTCTTCTTTCTCATACAAAATAAATTCTTAAAGAAAACAAAATTAAATATACAATGACTATAAGTAGGTGTATTTTTTTTTATTTCAGCTTCGCAATGTATCTTGGATGTGGCAAGGGTAGGCAGTGGGAGACTTGGGTAAAGACTCTCGGCTTTCCCCCTTTTCGCCGAATTTTGATATTGTGTATTGAGTGGCGGAACTCAACGCCGCGCTTTGCTTCGACACAAGAGTGAAGAAATGAAAATATAAAATATTTTCTTTCCTCGGATAGGATCGAACCCACAACCTGTCGCTTTTACAGTAACCCGCTAGTGCTCCTGCCCTACGACTTGTGAATTTTATGAAATAACTTTTTTTCTTCATCTCGTCGTACATATATCATGTGGTTACCATTTCATTTTAGTAAATATCATCCATATATTATTGTCTTCAAAAGCTGTAAATATCTCTGCAATCAACCTTATATTTATATTATTTTTTTAAGATTAACAAATGGATGTAAAGTATCAATTTTTCAGCGTAACATTCATTCAACATAAAATCTTCATTCGATGAAAGGTAGAGGACCGAGTGTCTTAATACTAGTTTTTCTTTATGTTCAAAATGCCTAAAAAATAGAAATGCCGATTCTAAATAGAACCCAAGATTTGAACCTAGACTTATGGGTCGTTCAAATATTTTATTTCTTTTAGTTATTAACCACCTGTCACGCGAGAGCTATGAAAGTTTCCTATAATCGCAGTGAAAATTTAAATAAATGTAGCAAGGGGACGGTAAGCTAACATGTCCGTCACATCGTTCCTTTTAATTTCCGGCGGATTGACATTCTATATTTTAAATTTATTTTCAAAGTAATTTATGTTGGTGAAGTATCTTATATTTTGAATATTATGGATATAAAATATGAAAAGAAGAAAGAGAGGAATATGAAAATAAGAAATTATTTTCTTCACTCTGTATCCGCACAGCAATATACAAAATACTAAGGGGACTTAATGTTAAGACACTCCATTTCACATTTTCCGTCAAATTTTGTTAAGTGGCAGTACTCAACGCTGCGCTTTACTTCGCTGCTAGAGCGAAGATATGAAATTATTAAATATTTCAATTCCTGGAATGGGAATCGAAACCACAACCGATCGCATACTTGCGCCACGCATGGCCCAAATTTCAAAGTAAAGTAAAGTTTACATGCTATATTTTCAAATTTCTTACTTATTAAAAGTATTTTAAGTATTTATTTTAAAATTTAATGTAATGAAAATATTTTTTTAATTTTAGGGTGATAAAGTAAAAAAATAAAAACAAAAAAACGTGATTTTTCTGTAAGACAGGGTATTAACTTAAGCTGTTTCGCTTAAAAAATAATTAACGTTTGTATTTAGCATATCATGTTGGGATTTTAGTTACATAAAATGTAACAGAAGAATGTTTGTACTATTTTTCTCTCAAGGTCCATTTTTTGAGACATTGCATAGCGGAACTTAACGCTTTATGTTGTCTTATATACGAATAATAAACTTTGAAATCGAACTTTTAATTAATTTAAAATTTAAAACTCTACCATAATAATAAATCTGAGACATTTTAAAACTATACTTATATTATTAGAAAATGATTTTTTGCATAATTGCCATGTCCACAATACGTTTAACAGTTATTAAATTAAATCCAGCCATTAAATAGATTTTATAAAAGTAGTAAACAAAAACCTATATTGGTTTTAGTTTACTACTTTTATAAGAGAAAAAAAGAAAGTCTAAAATTTGACATTTATTTGAATTTAAAATAAAATAATGTATACCAAAAAATTATAATAAATATGAAATGAAAATAAAATAAATGATACTTTAAATTAAGAATTTCTTGTAAGTCTTCGCTTAAAGTAAGATAAAATATAGTTTCAGTTCTCAAGTTAACATGGCAGTGGGTCGGCTAAGCCAGTCTTATCCAGAATGACATGTAACCTCGTACTTGGACAGACTGTGTGATTCCGATAAAAACATTCGTCGTGTTTGAAATCGTCCATTTGTATTATTCTTCACTAGATTTCTTTACATTTTTTTCCTTTAAAAACCCCAGGATGTTTAATCTTCTATTACAATTAGATTCTGTCTTGTCATTAAATAAATTAGTTTTTTAATAGTAAAAAATGAGGCCACATTTTTATACAAATATATATTTTTATACAAATATAGTTTAAGTACTGGACTAGTACGGTATTCTAAAAAAAATGTTTTTTGACACTGCTTTTTTCATGGTAATATTTTTTGTTATTTAGACACTGAAGAGAGATACTTTACCTTAAAATGAAGCTAAAATCATTATTTCACTAAGCAGAATATTATTAAATTAATATATACACAAAAACATAGTTACATATTTAAATTCCAATATGTTTATAAAAATTTTTTCAAAACATACAGTCTACTAAATATTTATTCAGAGCGAGCGCTTCTACTTATTATTCACTAGTTTTTACTAGTCACGTAGACTGGAAATAACATGTCATAGCATCTTTTGTTACGAAAATATATACAGAATATTAATGCAAGTAACATATATTTTACTAAGTAAATAAAATTAAATAAAATAAATCAGCTCCATGTAGCATCTCGCGTATAGCAGAGAAGGCAGAGGGAACATAGTGTTGAGACACTCCGTTCCCCACGTTCCCGAACTTTTCGAAGCATTGCATGTTGAATGTCTGAAATGAAGGATCGGCTTTTGCCTTGGTGCCAGAGCGAAGAACTTAAAAAATAAATAATAATTAATATTTTATTTCCTGCAGTAGGAATCGAAACCACATTCAGTTACGATTACAGTCACATCTTTGAGCCGCTACGCCACGAACGCCTTGTTAAAGTATAACTGAAATAATCTTATTATGATATAATAATGAATAATGTAGTATGAACTAAATCAAAGCTCTTAGTGCTCTCGCTAGAAGCTCTTACATCCATTTAGCGCCTGAGGTCCAACTCTGGCAGTAATTTTACACTAATTACAGACCAATTTAGTTTGCCATTAAGTTCATTTCTACTTTAGTTAAAATGAAATTTATCCTGACATGCCTATAATAAGATGGTAGATTTTTTATATTTTTATTAGATTTCCTTGACAGCTATCGGTAGAGAATTAGTATGTAATCACCATTAAATGGTTAACCGACTTCAAAATCAAGAGGTTATCAGTATATCCTGTATGTATGTTAACATTGTTGAAATATTATAGGAAATTTACATTTGTAATAAAAATATCTAATAGAAATGATATTTTTAGAAGTGATATCAGTCTAAGATTTATTACAATCAGTGATGAAACTTAGACTATTTCCTTTTAATATAGGAATACAAGTTTTTTAATGACTTATTTTAGGTAAATTTTAGGTAAAATTAAAAAATAAGAATCGTTGATTTTAATAAATTTATTTAGAAACAGTAACATAATGTATAACTAACTCTACAGCCATGAAGTTGTATAACAAGTGACTTGCCCTAAATTCTGTTGTACCGGCACAATAGCTTTCTCTTTAGAAAATCCCCACAATATTCTAGTCCTCTTATTCGCAAACAACCAGAACAAAATGGAGAATGCACAGTGGTAGACTGTTATAATGTTAAAAAATACGAAAAATAGAGGCGTACACTTACTATTGCCATTTCTATTAAATATTAAATACGTTACCTTATAAGTATCCAATATGGCTTGTTGACAGCTAAATGTAAAAATAAGAATTATCATTACAACAATAATTCTGGGATTACTTTCAATTTTACTTTTGTTTGTTATTAAAATATTTTTTAAAACTGAAATTAGTAAAACGCCGTTGGTGATTAAAACCGGCCATTTTAGTATTAATAAGTATATGAGAAAACCTTTAAGATGATTTTCTATAGGTAGATTGTAACTAAGACGAAAGAGAACTGATATGGCACCAGGGATCAGCCAAGCGCACAAGGAGACTTTACGTAAGCCTGGGGTGGTGACGAACACTCTCACAAAGCTGTCATACATTTGTTTGCTAAACACAAACATCCAAGTCACTAGAGCCATTTCAGAATATCCCATCGGTAAAATGTCTAAGAAAACGGGCGTGAAATATCCGGTGCTTTCGAAAAAAACGTCGGCCACGTCGTAGATGTAGCGAGTTCCTGTGTAGAAGAATCTTGCTATCATAAATTGGATGAGCAGTTGGTTTTTGTAGTTCTGCCTCCATTCGGTGAAGAGTAGAGCTGTCAGTAGAAGGAGAACCAAAGCAGTGAAACACAGGACCATTCCAATTGTGCTGCATGCGAATGTTAATCCTGGCATGAAGGTAGAATTGCCTTTTGCACTTACTATCATAATCTCCATTTTTCGGTTTTAAACTTTTTACCAAGTTGTTGTTTAAAATAATGTATTTTCAAATCAAAGTTTGTTCTCTTATTAATTCGTTAAAACATGATATTGTACATATAATTGATATTTTGTCACTCCTAAACGAAAGAAATCTAAACTTTTCCATTTTTGCACTGTTTTCTACTTTATTTTCATCGTCCTTTATGTACGTTAATAACAGTATGAGTACACACGGCACTCTTTCTAAAAAGCTTATATTACAGTAAACTGTTATTTAGTTGTAAACATGTGATAAACCTTATCTTTAGAAGATTAGACCGTCCTTCAAAAAATTAATAAAACAAATCACAGAGTACTTATTACTATCGTTAAAGTTAGTTGTTCGGGGTACACTGTATTAATAAAAACACTTAATAAATTAATTATACTATTTCAATTTTAAAAGTATGGTTAGCAAGCCATATTTGTCGTCGTGGCGTTCTTACGACGCCCATTGATGGATACTTAGGCCTCTTCCCAATATCTCGAGGATGATTGGTTCTGCGACGATCTAGTCTACTCAGCAGGGAACCTGCCCATCTGCCGTCTGCTTGTGGTCTGGTTCGTGGTTGCTCCTTTCGAACCAAAGGTTGAAGTGGACCTTTGGTTCAAGTTAACAAATTGCATCGTTGAATTTAATAAAAGTTTTTTGTGCTTAAAGTTTTAACTCTCATTCAAGTTAAATATATTATGTTACTTAGATGTGGATTATTTTTTTTTATTATTTTTCTTTAACATATTTTAATTGCTTATATAAGGTTATGAAATTTATCTTTAGAAGATATTATAATGTGTATAAAGGTAGGTATATGAAATAAAACGCAAGTTAAGAAACACAGAGAATATATTTCAGATATAACATCACGACAGGTCCAAAATAAAACTCACACAAGTGAGAAATAGGAAACCACGAATATATAAAACTCTATACAAATAGTCAACAAGGTGAGTCATATTTTATACAATACAGCATTTGTGTAAACATGACTTTAAAGTAAAGACAATTTTTAGTTTTTAACCACAGATTGTCAAACTTAATACAAAAAAATTGCATTATTTTTAGGATCAATATTAAAAATTAATTTAAATTCATAATGAGCAAAAATGGATTTTAAAATAGTTAAAATCTAAAAATTGTCTGTATGTTTATAAGTATTTATGGATAAAGCGCTCGACAGACATAGGACAGCAGACAGATTGGTTAAACCTAAACAGTAAGCTTATACAACTACAAGTAGGTGCATCTACTTAAGAAATATTATTGCATTTTCTAATTTACATAACATCTAATAATAATTAAGTTATAACCACCGTTTCTACCAATTTTCGTTAACATTAAAAACTGACTATTTAAAAGGAAATATGGCAAAGGATAATTTCAAACGAAATGTTTTCAGATTTACGTAAGCATAAGCCATATTTATAAAATCAATTTCTATTTTTGTGTTATTAAAAAAATAACTCATCAATAACTTACTTCACTGCTTGTTCTTTTAAGTTAATTGTAAATGTAATTCATAATTTTGTATTAATTTTTGAAAGAAAATAAGCTCAAATTCATATATTAAAAATTTTGGTTAAAGAATTCTCCGAAGACTGAAGACTGCACGTTATAAATGTCCAAATTTATCGTTGAAAATATCAATAAGTGCATCCGATAATATATCAACGTCAGAATTTTATGGCTCACACTGTAGAGGGGAATATATCAAACTTTACAACTGCAACGAGCTTTAGATGTTAGAGGATTATAGTTGACATAGTTTTGAAATTAATATTGTTAACGATTTACAATTAAAACTAAGTGGTAACTAGATTTAGTATTATATAACACTAAGTTATCATAGGGGTAACTTTAATTATGTACTTACATAGAAGTCTTTATAAGGGATCACAGTTTGGAAAACTAGTTCGACATAACCTTAGAACGAAGAGAATGTAGAAATGAAGGTATGCGATGTTTTGGGAAAAATATTACACCTAATTACATCGGATTATGTATGATTTCGCAGCAAACGTGCATTTACTCTAAGCATTTCTAATAACTCTTATATTCTAAGGTCATTATGATCAGGGAATTATTTTTAAGCCTATAGTTAACAACTATTATTTATGTAATGTCTAAGACACATAAAATTAAAAACAAGAACAAAACAATTAAAAAACAAATTAACCTTTTAAAACAAATATACAATTATTATTCATTGTTTTTATGATTATATTTAATTAACTTAATTTATTATCTAAATGAAGCGTGAAATGATGACGAAGGAAGCGTTCATTAAAACGCACAATATGACAAAATTATAAAAAAACTATCAAAAATTGTATTTATGCACTTTTTCCTATAGTCAATAAGTAACACGAACATGTACTTAACTATTTATAGATCTAAAGACCAGTTCTTTTAACTTAAGATAAACAAATATAAATAAATATATATACGCAAATTTAAATTATTAATAACAAAATAATTAGGTCATAAAACAGACCTAAAATAATTGTAAAGTACAATTGAAAAGAACAAAATATTACAAACAAAGTTTTAGAAACTGGTCTGAAAACTACACTATGTCTACAAGATCACATTGCATAGAGGCTGGAAGTCTAATATAACTTAGATAGCCTAGTCTAATGAAATTACTCCTACTTAATATAAAGGCAGAAACCGATTCTTCAAATAATAATAACTTCCTTACGTTAGTTTCACCATTTATAAGTGACGAAGGAAGATAAATAGAAGTATTAAAATAATGTTTAACAACAGAATTAGGCTAAATAACTGCTAGTATCAAGTAAATAAAAAATGGAGTTTCGTTATAATAATAAGTTTCTACCTTCAAAATAAAGTATAATATAAACATAATAGCCGTTAAAATTAGTTAACTCTGAGTCGAACTTTTCTATTCACAACATTCAATTTGTAATAATAAACAAAAGTTGGGAGCCAGTGGAAACAAATAATTGTGCAAATGCTTATTTGAATTGCAAATTGTTAATGGCTTTTAAGAATTTTTTATTGACCTGGCTTAGCTTGGCTTGTAACGTTATCAGAGTTCTTAGTTCTGTCATTTTGTATGAATTGCAATGGTTGCAGGTTTGATGTCAGGTCTTTGTAAATTTTAGAAATAGAAAGTTTTTTTATTTAAAAATTATAAAGTCAACTTAAGTAAAATAAATTATACTCGTAGGTATATAGACACATAGAGACCAGCTCTTTAAGTAATTTAAATTCAATGGTACTGAAATACTTTATTCGATACAAATTGATCACTCCACCATGTGTTCTGAAAGAAAATTATAAAAAAATATTATTGAGGTATTTTTATTTTTATAATATTGTAAAGTATTACTTAGATACAAATTACAAACAATTACTTATAGGTATTTAAAACATAGCAGGATTTGAACCTAGTTTCTCATAGTCTATCTATACTATGAGATAATAAAATAATATAAGTATATAGAAGAATGTATAGTTTACTTTTGTAAAAATCTATATCATATGAACATACTATTTTTGCTATAAATTAATAAAAGAACTAAATAAAATGAAATTATGAGTACTTTCAAAAGTTATTCTAGCAAATAGCTAAAACGAAGTCATCGTATTATTTTCATTTCATTCTGTGGTGACGTTTTCACAAACTTTGAACGGGATTCAAAAACATCAATGTTTTTTTTAGACTTCAGTTGAGTTTCAAGCGGAAGAAGTTTGTTTTTTCATAGTTGTTCATATTTTTACCTAAGCAGAGTTGATGATATTTTTTGAGTTATTTAAGCTTGAACCAAAATTTTATATCTATAATCTTTCTATTTTCTTGTATGAAAATAGAGCAGACAAAAGAATTTCATACCTTATTTGAATTAAATATTTAAAAATATAATATCATAGAAAATTACACAAATTATCGTGAAAAGCCTATATACCTATATAATATGTTAATATTGTACACTAACCTTGTTCTTCGACTGGAGTGTGGTCTTCATCTGATGAATCCACTTTCTCGATCAGAGAACTTTGCTTTGAAAGTGACTGAAACAATAAAGTCACGTAAATTTTTACTCTACCGCAAAAGTTGGTTATAAAAAGACCTGGCTATAAGTTAAAATAAATACAAAAAGTAACTGTTATTTCTTTGGGCACTCACAAAAAATATACTTCGCAAATTAAATCGGATCAGGATCGGGGATGAGAAAAGGTAAGTTCATCCATTTTATTCATATCTAAAAATACATTTTGATAGTGAAATGAAAAAGTTCATGCAAATACAATATTACATATTTTTTTCATTTAAAAACGACATAAAATGACTCTCCAATATTATATTTAAACTATAAATTGAAATCAAATAAGATATTCGATATCTACGAAAGACAATAATAGCAAAAACGTTCGATTTCATAAACGATTTACCCACCATCTCTAATATCATAAACATCGTGTTGGTACTTTTATGACACAGTTACAAATACATACTCGTACGTAGTCGCCTTACATTAAAAAAAAGCTGAATAACTGTGTAAAGTAAACCTATTGAAAACAATAGAATCAAAGGTAATAAATGAAAGAAAAAAATACATCGAAATAAAATTCTAAAGATTTTCTTATTTATTTATTAAGGCAATTCTATGAAAAGAATTCATTAAAAGCTTTCTAGAGTCAAAAAGTTTTTATAGCAAATGAAAGGCAAACAAAAATGTGAATATTCGATATCGTACATATTAAAATAGCTTACCTTATTGGATCGTCGTCGCGGCGGCGATATTTTATTCCATAGAGCTTCCAGTTGGTCGAAGTGCTGCGATTGCGCTATCGCGGCCTGCTCAGGACCGAGGCTCACCTGAGTTTTGATAATGATATTAATAATCTTTATTATATTATTATTTGTTATTGAAATTTACTTTATTAATATATTTATTAATAAAGTAATTTTTTTGTAATTAAAATTTCTTTCCATTCAACAAAAAATAGGATATATTTAAATATATTATATATTTCTAAAAAACAATTAGTATCATTACAATTTTATGTTATAAAGTAAAATATTATGAAAAACAAACATAAAAAATATATAAAGCTACACTATTTACACTAAAAATTTAAATTGACGACCATCGCTTTTCAATTCACAACCAATTAACGATGTAAACCTAAACGATTTCTATTATAGCTTTAAGCGTTAGAGAGCTGCCTAGCTTTTACAACGCTTCAACAAGTTTCGTCTATTATAAAATAGGTTTGTATCAAAATTGCCTTCGATCCCAATTTTCCAAGTGAGTTAACTTCAGAATCGCAATTCAAAGGTAAAGATTGATGCGTGAACGTATAACTGGATATGTTGGTATTTACTGCTATTAATATATCTTTGTAATAGAAACAATGGAATTGATAGCAATTAAAGCAAGTTTATACAACTATTTTAAAATTATTTTTGATAATAAAAGTATAAAAACTAAACACTAACTCTATATATTATACCTACTGGATAAAGTGTGTCTACAGTTTAAAGTGTTATTCAATTAGAAAAGAAAAGTAAAACTTAAAATTAATATAAGCGTTCAAATTGAAAATGACTGAGGCTTATGTGGCGTCGGGGCACAAAGGTACGACTGTAAATGCGACGGTTGTAGATTCAACTCCAAGGCACTGCGCGACGTTGGTTTCTGCCACTCAACACACAGTGCCGTGTATTCGGCGAAAAGTAAGGAACTGAAGTGTCTTAATAAGAAACGGAGTGTCTTAACATTAAGTTACTAGGTTCCCTTTATCTACCCTGATATGTGCGGTATACAGCGTGAAGCTAGAAATATCTAAATATATAGTCATAGTAAATGTATTACGTATATACGCAGGTTCAGCACAAAAGATAACAAAGAAATGTAACATATACGCGTATGTACATATACTCGTATTATAAATATCTCACCTGTGAACCCAAGTCTTTATTCTTCGCCTCTTGTATTTTCGATATTTCTTCCATCGACGCTGATACCGAAAACCTACGAATGATGTTTATAACAATAACATATTTGTATTTAATTGTTTCGTTCGCTTCATAGCAATTCCTATTATATTGTCGGTATTCATATTAAATTAAAAGGAAAATACCGAAGATATTATGATTTCTAAAAATATTGAATTGCGGAACTATGCTGAAAATTCTTTTCTATATATGTATATATACTTAACGTAATATATATAATTTATAACAATTACCGTCTCTTCAATCGCTCATCCACTTGTGCCATCATAGCAGCTGACGTCAAATGACCGTATTTCTTCTGCCATGTGTACGTGTCTAAAGAAACTTCCTTCTTTAACAACCTCTTCATCGGCCTCTTTGGTGCTAGAGGTCGTAATTCTAAACAAAAATTGATTATTTGTACTCTTATATCGATTACTAATTGGATAAAATGTTTGCGAGTCAGTAATCGATATAGAAATTGAAACGTAAATGTTACACCCCTACGGAAGCGTTAGGGTGCGTCTCTATTACGGCAATTGCGGGGGCCAATTACTTAATGATATTGTGTAGACTCGATCCTTCATTTTTTTATTAAAGCTATCTTTAGTTCAGTACTGGCCGCCTTGTAACTGTGCTAGTTTAGATTTAACGTTATGTTTTTTTTTTATTTTGCAGCAAAATTTAAGAAGCTTAATTTTAAGCCTATTTTTATGGCAGGTACATCCGGCACGGCCGCGGCCTACTCATCAATTTTAACATACCGTACAGGGGCCATGAAACCAGTTGTTGAAATAATGTTTTGTCATTTACTGAAACCAGACTTAGATAAAGAAAATCTTATATTAAAAATAAACGTTTCCCAAAGTGGGAACTAAATATTTTCAAACGAAAATAAATTGTACTTTTGATATAATATATAACACCTAATGTACTCAATTCAGCAAGAAATTTAAACAAAAAGTTAGTAAATATTTTTAGCAAAACTAATCTTACCATCAACGTCTTTAGTAGGCGCTGCATACGTCGGTATCTTGACGTACGTCGCCGGCGTGTTGTGCAAGCAGATAATAGGCAAGCAACCTGTTGAGTTGTATAAGCTTTTGTAATCATAATATATTAAACCATAACTTATCTATTTAGATGTTTTAGACTGACGTTTGTTATATATAGACATAAAGGGAAACTTTAGTACTCCTTTGACGAAAATTTGGAGATCGGAGTTTAAAATTTGGCACAGTTATCGTTTACGTATATAAAGAACGAGTGTAAAATGCTTTAAAATAATTAATAACAATAACATACTTGTATTATAATGATATTTAACAAACACTATTTTAATATATTAATCATGCTATCCAGTTAGGCACGTTTAAATTCTGCTATAATAATTTAATAGCCTAAAATTTAATTCACAAGTACATACGCAATATCATTCCCATTGAAAAAACTAACTAAATTATAATCATCTGGATTTATGTAAACGAGTATTCTATTCAACACTGAAAGGATCCTCATTTTTTACTCCCGCAGAATAGTGGACAGATCGTGTCGTTGAATACTAATGAAAATGCATTCATCGAAATAGAATTGAAATTTTAACTGAAAATTTGTGTTGGAATTTTTTGAAATACAAATATGAAATATGTTGATCAAATATAGACTGAAAATTTGTTAAATTTGGGAAAATTCAAGCTTTCATTTATTCATTTATAAAGAAATGCTTATTTATTTATTTATCAGCGAAGACGATAACCATACTTAATATTGAATACGGCTCCAAGATATGAGGGAACCTAGAGACGGGACACTCCATTTTCTATTATGATAATGATGATAATACTTTTTAACATTTTTTTTTAATTTATTCTACACTTTAGAAACGAATAAAGACGATGATGATTTATGTTTTTGGTAAGAATAATAAATAAATACCTCTATCTAACAGGTGCACGACGATTCGAGAGCAATCGCTAGTTATCTGGAAACCTAGCAACGGGACGTGAAGCGATAAGGAGGTCAGCGCCAGGCCACGCTTCGTTTCCCATATTATAAGTGTTTTATCCTCCGCTCCTGTGAGAGAAAAACAACTTCTGTATAATATTTTTATGTATGTTATTTATTTCTTTTTAATCAATACATTTCATTTTTTTAACTACATTAATAACTGCAATTAATTTATAAATTTCAACCTAGTTTTTACATAAATTATACAAAACAAGTAAAAGACAAATAGAAATAAAGAATACATACCAGAAACAGCTATCGACCCATCACCAGTCACCTTCACACAGGTGACTTTGCCCAAATGACCTGACAGCAAGTGGACGTCAGAGCCAGTGTTTATGTCCCATACTATCAAGTTGTAGTCCCAAGATCCGGATACCACCTGCGTTTTGTTTGTTATTGACACAGCCACGCAGGTTACTATGTCGGAGTGGCCTACTAGTACCTAGGGAGAACGGATAAACTGATATATTATAAAATATGGTATTTTTTGAAAATTATTATTTAAGAATTTATAACACATAGACATTCAGTTCGTCCTCCTTTATAGGTTTACTCTGTATCTCATATATAATATGGCAAGCAGAATGAACCTGGGAACCTTGGTTTAAGACATTCTGTTCCCAATTTTATTTTATTTCATAACATCTAAAAATATGAAATATTTACTCTAAGGCTAAACGAGTTTTTATTCTTTCTTACACAATAAAAATATAGTATAAGAATAGCTAGCTCATGAAGTAGTTAAAAACTTTTAATGGATATATTCGCGATGGCTTCAGTTTCCTATCGCGAGATTATTTATTTTTTTGTTTTTTCCACTGTCCACAGCAGCTTTGGTCTCCAATAGATGGAAAATTTGATCAAGGCAAAATATTTTTTATTTCCTTTAAGGCAAAAAATTTAAAAACATCCGAAAAAATCTGAATTGGCGTCCAAGTTTACTTAAAAGTAAGTACCCATTAACCTATGTAACTAATATACATATATTATATAGTTTGGTTACATACATATACAGTTTTATCCTTTATAAAAATAATAAAAAAAAAAACCTTTTTTTTATCTTTCACTCAAAAGACTTCTTCATTAAAATATTAATAAGGGTTGTAATTGGAATAAAGTACAATAGCATAGCAATATTATTAAACAAACAAAACACAATCTATTTCAATAAGGCAAAGGTATATGTTTACTACCACTAAAGCCATACGGACAGCGCTAATATTTTACGACGTCATGAAGTAAATAGGATTAGATAGATACTCTGTTTAAGTAGAACATAAAATATGGACGAATATATTAAAAATTAAGTGAATTGAAATGAAAATTAAATATTTTCTGGAACTTAAATAATAATATTTTTAAGTATTTTCCAATAGGACTTATGCTGTATGGTCGTATGAATCAATACTAAAAACTTAAGCTAGCCATAATATAGGAAAGAAAATATTAATTATAATATACGAAGATATTTTACAGAAAATCTTAGCTATTAACTATTTAAATATTATTTTTCTCATAATAAGATATTAGATAACCAAGTTACCTGAGACAACTTCCCACCGTGCAACTGCCATACTTTCAGTGACATATCCATCGAACCGGTAACAACGTGCTGGGAGTCCGCCGTCAGCGCGAAGCACGTGACCCGTTCCGCATGAGATATGGAACGCTTCTCGTCTCCGCTGTCCCCTTCCGCTAACGCCCAAATACGGACTGAGTTGTCACCGTCAGATAGTACCTGGGGATTGGAATTGTGTATTGAAGGGCATTCGTTTGTAACTATTATTTAAAACATATAGGTATGTATAAAATTAAATTAATGTAAAATATCTTTTATCTTATTAATATATTTTTTTAATTCTTTATTGCGCTCATTAAAAATATACAGAGACAAAAGGCGAGCTTAACGTTAAAAAGCATTCTCTACCAGCCTATTGTTAATTGTATTTATTTTTTCATATATATTAATATAATACGTATAACGATAGCATATTACTAATAATTGATTTTTTTTTCAGTATCAGTAAAACTGGAAACATCCTTACCTTTTCAGTTCTACTATCTAATCTCCCATGGGAGATTAAAGATCGTAATGACAAAAGGATAATCGACAAGATCCCCATTAATCTAAGAGAATCGTGACGGATATTCATTTAAGTTTACACCATGAGACAGCGTGCTTCAAATTTGCTTAATGGAAAAAGTTTTTGACTGCGACAAGCAGGATGGAAGAGAAAACTGTTCAAACTTGTTCAAAAATACTATAATGGCTGATTACAGAATACTAAAGAACAGCGACAGTACGGTGAAATTGGAATTTCGCTTAAATTAAAGCCCTTAAAAGCAATCCATCGTTGACATTGTCTTTTTTAATCTGAACGACTGGAAAGTAGAGTTGAAGTCTCTAATAAATGCCTTGTGACGTCTTTTGATTTCGATAATAGATGAAAAAGTCCTTCTTGTTGTCCAGAACTAATTTGGCGAAATTAGAAAATGTTTAGTATTTATCTACTATATATTATCAACTAGCGGACGCGCGCAGCTTGGCTTGCGTATTTAAGGGTGGATTCTAATAACCCATGAAACATGTGTTCAATGAAATATTTTTAAGACTCTAAATTTCAAATTTTATAAAAATCGGTGGCGATTTAAAGATTTTTCCACACAAACTTTCAACCCCTTATTTGCACCCTTAGGGGGTGAATTCTAGAAAACCATGAAACATATGTTCAATTAATTATTTTTAAGAATCTAAATATCATTTTTTTTAAAAATCGGTGGTGATTTAAGAGTTTTCCCATACAAACTTTCAACCCCTTATTTGCACCCTTAGGGAGTGAATTCTAGAAAACCATGAAACATGTGTTTAATTATATACGTTTAAGAGTCTGAATTTCAAATTTTATAAAAATTGGTGACGATTTAAAAAAAAACCTATACAAACTTTCAACCCCTTATTTGCACCCTTAGAGGGAGAATTCTAGAAAACGATGAAATACGTATTCAATTAAATACTTTTAAAAATCTAAATTTCAAATTTTATAAAAATCGTTGCCGATTTAATTTTTTTTCCATACAAACTTTGAACCCTTATTACACCCCTTTAGGGTTAAAATTTTTCAAAATCCCTTCTTAGTGGATGTCCAGATTACGAAAGTAAACATCTGTCCAAATTCCACGTTTCTACGCACAGTGGTTACGGCTGTGCGTGCGTCTTACCTCAGTCAGTGAGGACAAGTCCTTTTATATATATAGATTAGCGGCCCGCTCGCGGTTTCACCCGCGTGAACTATTTTATTATTAATTTCTGTCTCCATGACCACGTCCTAGAGACGTCTATGCAAAATTTGAGACTCCTAGCATTTGTAGTAACGAAGTTTCATATAAACTTTCGACCCCAAAAACAACCCCTTAGAAGTCGAATATTGCCAATTCCCGTCTTAGCGAGCACCTACGTCCTATAAGTAACTCCTATGGAAAATTTGAGATTCCTAGCACTTGTAGTTTCTGAGATTTCGTGATGAGTGAGTGACCTTTCGATTTTATATATATAAATAACTAGCGACCCGCCCGCGGCTTCGCCTGCGTGAACTACGTTATTATCAATTTCTGTCTCCATGACTACGTCCTATAAGTGACGTCCATGCAAAATTTGAGACTCCTAGCATTTGTAGTAACGAAGTTTCATACAAACTTTCAACCCCAGAAACAACCCCTTAGAAGTCGAATATTGCAAATTCCCGTCTTAGCGAGCACCTACGTCCTATAAGTAACTCCTATGCAAAATTTGAGATTCCTAGCACATGTAGTTTCTGAGATTTCGTGATGAGTGAGTGACCTTTCGATTTTATATATATAGATAAGAAAGCTTAGGTACTAAAATCTTGGCCAAGTAATGTGAGCTTAATTTATTAAGACATTTATTATACCTATGATGTCTTTAATTAAACACGTATATTAAATACAAGTTGTGGATGAGTGCCATTAAGCAGCTAGATGTATCAACCTCGGAAACTTTGAGATTAGTTTGCGTGCAATGTGTCATAACGACATAAACGCGATGTGTACATTAGTTCTGGTAAAAGCAATTTTCTTAGCATGAAATTGCTTTACGTTTTTTTAAAATATTTATTGCAAATTTATATTTCCATTTCTTCGCTATGCTGTCGGGGCAAAGCGCGATGTTGAGTTCCGCCACTCAACGCGCAATGCTTCTAGAATTCGGCGGAAAGTGGGGAATGGAGTGTCTTACCACTAGGTGCGGTGAAAAACGGAATGTCTTAACACTAGGTCTCCCTTTGCCTATCCTTCTGTTTGCGGTATACAGCGTGAAACTGATAATAATAAATTGCTTTACGTTTTACTTTAAATTATTTGTATTTTGACCAAAACGTTAGTCAATTTTTGGTTATTTTCATATATCAATACACATTTTTGTTCTCTACATAGAAAGGGAGTAAAATTCCTTGGATAAGTAGATTAGTAAACCACAATCCCGTAAACGTATAACTTTGAAAATCTCAAATTAAATTGTGTGAAAATGGCTGCACAGAATGTTAATTTTCCTTATCGCTTTATAATTTTGTTGTAACTTCAACAAAATGAAATCATTATTTGGAAAGATAAGAATTTACTGTTAAAATATGTAATGTATGTTTATAAAATATTCTTTTTAATAAGGTTTAAAAATTTTGTAGATTGTTTGAGTAGACTCTATAGTAACCTACAGTTATTTTGTCTATGATTATTAATTTTATTACTGATAAATAGAATATAAGTTAAATTCTACGGCTTTAACTGCATATTTGTTTGTTATAATTTTAATATATTTTATATGGATGTATCGTCCAGGTCGCAAAAATAATCGATTGAGTTTTATAATCATGAACAAACTAAAAATAAAAGTGGCGTAACTGAAAAACATAATTATTTGTGAGAAATCACAAGCTGCTTTATAGTTACAATAGCTAACAATATTATAAAATGCTTAAAGATAACTTACCGCATACTTCATGTTGAGTGTGACATCAACACTAGTGCTGGGAGCGTTAACTGAATGCAGCACAATGCCGGAGTCCACGAGCCACACGTGGACGTTGCGGGCTCTGTCACCCGACATCGCGCGGCGACCGTCTGACATCATGAGGAGAGTTTGAAGAGCAGACTGATGACCCTGGTTGATTTAAAAAAAAGATGGTTAGCAAGCAATTATATAATTATTTTGTTCTATAAAAGGGAACATCGATTATTTATAATTGGGGTAAAATAGATTAAAAGAAGGCAGTTTGTCCCGCCAAAATTTCTAAACCCATCTTAATGAAATTAGACAGGGAACTCCTTTTGTATAAGGATTATAATGATGTATGCTATATAAAACCTTTTTCGAATTCACTTATAATACATTTTAAATTACCACATAAATATTAATAAAATTATAAAATATTTTAAATACGAATTTGTGGGCAAAAATTAGGGTTAAATACAAAAAAATATAGTTTTTCCTTACCTTATAAGTCAAAGATGGAGAATTATCAGCCAATTGCCATACAACAACAGTCCTATCCTCAGATCCACTGAGCACTAACAGATTATTGGGGCTGAAAGTGACACAAGTGATGTGCCCCATATGACCACTGAGGGTAGTTTGCAATCGGTGTGTGGAAAGTTGCCAAACTCGGACTAAGCCACGGGCGCACCCGCTAGCGGCGAGTTGCCCATCCCTAGACACTTCTAAACAACTGATCGGTATTAGTTCGCTTTGTTCTGCCTGGTGGATACAATAACTTGTTAGTTTGGTTTATTTTGTGCATTGAATTTGTAATTAAATAAGCTTTTCCTAAGAATATGTTATGTAAGTGGTTGAGATCGTCGTGGCGCAGGGGCACAAGCGTGTGACTGTATACGCGGCGGTTGTGGGTTCAATTCCCAGTAGGTGAAATTAATGATTTTTTATTTATATTTTCATTCATCCGTTCTGGTGGTTCTGGTTTCCTCCTCTGGTTCAATTCGTAATCAAAATTCAGCTGAAAATGGGGAACGGAGCGTTTTAACACTTGGTTAATTTTCTCATGTGAGAATAGAAAACATTTTGGTTACAAAAAGCGGTTCTTTAAGTAAAACAGATTTTTTATAAAATATTTTTTAAAAAAATATCACAATAATCTGTATATCTAACTACTAACTAACCTGTAATAAGGTGACGTTTGTTGTTGATTTCGTCTGCCGCCGCTTCAGTTGCTTAGTTGGGCGGAAGTTGGTAAGGTTGTCCTCAGTGTGGAATGAATATATTGTTACTCTATTGCCACCTAGAATAAATTTATTAATCTTATTATAAATAAAAAATGTTAAAAAAATCTGTCTAGTTTAGAATGTAACTTGTATTATAAAAAACAAAACCATGTTAATAAAAATGTTGCCAGACCAAAATATTTTTTAAATTAAATAACAACAGATAAAACTAAAAATAAAATAAAATAGAGGTTTTGTTTACCGGCAGCCAAAAGAAAATGATCCTTGTCGGCAATAGCCAAAGCCGCCAGATCATGTGCGGCCGCCAGAGTACGTAACAATTGAGCAGTGTGCAGACTGTATATGTAGATGCGCTGGTCAGCACAACCAACCGCCGCTCTGGACGAGTCGTGTCCCACGCAGAAACATTTTACCTAAGGAAGAAAAGCCACTAAATAATGATCTTTTTTCTTAAATTCACTCTGTATCCCGCATATCCCGCAAGGTAGGCAGAGGAAGCCAAGCATTAAAACAATTCGCCCCCCAAATTTTGCCGCGCTTTGCCTCGACACCAGAGCCAAGAATTGGAAATATAAATTTAAGTAAATATTTAATTTCCTTGAGTGGGAATCGAACCCACAATCAGTCGTGTTTACAGTCATACTTTGTGCCCCTAAGCCAAGACTGACTTAATAATGATTTTCATATATAATGGCATAGTAATGGAGATAAACAATTCTGAAGTTCATAATGTGATTTTTTATACTTACTTAAAAGAAGTTATTTAATGCTCAGATGATGTTAGCAAAGTTTGAAAAACAACAATAACTCGTGAATTCAGATACGTATCAAATTACAGAACCAAATTTAACGAGTTCCAATGTTCAAGCATTCCAAAGTTTGTTAAGCAGATATAAAATACATTCGTGACTGAATAAGAGTAACGGGTCCATTATATTTTTTATATTTTTTCTTCACGCATTTATCGTATTTTGCAATAGTGATATGGCACTCTATCTTTAATTATTTAGACAGACATTATTTTCCATCTTTAATTGCTTAGACAGAAATTATTTTTTCATTATTGTTGGTTTTACTCCTATTCGATCAAATGATTTATTTAATAATTTCATTTCTTTGTAATGGTGTCGCGATAAAAGGCGCCCAGAATTAAGCGGAAAGTAGGGAACAGAGTGTCTTGACACTAGGCTTCCTCTGCCTTATAGCAGGGTAGGCAAAGGGAACCTAGTAAGGCTCTCCGTATAATACAACAACAATACAATTAATCGACTACCACTAAACAATACACCGTATACTCTACATGGCTGGGCACAGAAAAAAGGATCCATCGCCTCGTTAGATTTCAATCTACAACCTTTCCACATCAAAATCAATTGCGGACTGTCGGACAAAAGCTAATCATGTCTAAATCTAATAAGAGAGAATGGTCTAAGGGCACTTACTAGAAATTGACTGTAATTTATTTCTCTACAAAAGTGTAAGTAAGAGCTAAAACAATTTAGTGATCCTCAATTATAGCACGAAGAGGGTCGAGGGTTCTGGGTAACCTTTGCTCATTATAATGAAATTTACCTTGTTAAGAACGTTCTAGATGGTGCTTATTAAGACTTTAATTCGAAGATAGATTTATTGTGTGTTTGTTTTACCTCACTATGGTGGTCCTAAGTGATTGTAAACCCGGTAGTTGTGAGTTCGATTCTACAGTAAGCGGTGTAAATTTCTTGGCGTGGTAATATTAAGGAAAATCCTTATAACGAAGCGAATAATTCTTAAAAAAAAGAGTGAATTTAAAAAATATTATTTGGGTTGTTTTTATTTGTTTCTTTTATGCAGTCGAGTTTGGATTTTTTATAATTATGTTTTTATTACAACTAATGATATAATTATTGTAAGTGTCGTAATATTATATTTCTTAACCCATTCATCGTATCATATCAACAAAACCTTTTGTAGTCATGTCAAAAGGACATCTTAAAGGAATTGGGTCCACATTTCCAAGCTATCAAATCTACAATCGAGAAAATGGGGACTATTAAGGAAATTGTAACGTAATTGGATTACTTATTTCAAGTAATAAAATAATACGAATTAGGAGGAAATAACTTCTTAGGGATTTCTCCTGAGATTTCGTTAAATTTTACAGGTACATTTGCATATTTTATTCTATTTAATTCAGAGGGTGAAGGAGTTAAAATTTAAATGTCTTCGATTAAATCTTATATTCCTTTCTTTACTTTAGAAGTTTAAATATTGCCATTAGGTAGAAAATGTGTTTTTATATCGCTTAGAATATAGATATTAGGCATAGCTATAATCTTTTAGTACATAGACTAATTAATATTTCACATTCTAGTTTAAAAATATTGTGACTTCAGGTTACTTAAACGACGTGAATTTTTCCGCTAATCCGCAATGCAGCGTTCAAACATTAAGAAAAACTTACAGCCTTTCATACCTCTTTTCAAAGTTATATAACAGACCGCATTGACACAGGTAAGTTCAGAAAACGAACGAAAGAGATGCAATGGTTCCATCAGTATGTTAAATATGGCTGTTATTCTTCATTTTTATATTAATTTAAGACACTCATTATGGTAGCGTAGTGTTACGACACTTTACTCCTCACTTTCTCGAGTGGGAATAAATTAAATAAAAAAAGAATGGTGTTAGTAATATAAAAATTAAAATATTTTTTATTTAATAGAATGGAGAATAGATTAAAATATTTTTTTCTTTAATTAATATTTCTATTTTAGGCAAAGTTAATACATGTACACACTTCTGTCCTGTTTCCATTGAATTTAGAAGGGTTGCGTGTTGAGTGGTATAAATCATTGCTGCCCTTTGCCTTGTTACCTTTTTTTTTTTAAAATAAATATTGTACAAATAGATTTTCCTTACCTTAGCTTTATGCCTCTTCAATACATGCAAATAAGTGCCAGTTATAAAAGTGCGGATATGTAATTCGTTTTCTCCTTGCAGAGTGATTAAAAACACATTGTCCTCAGTAACTTCCATTGCGTGGACAGGCACTCCGGCGGAGACTGTGTTGAGTAACGTAAAATTGTCCACATTCCACGTACAGATCGTACCATCTTGGGAACAGGTGACCAAGATGTCACCATCTAATATCACTTTGATTGATGTTACTGGGCCTCGGTGGTGGTCGAGTTTGGTTACCTTTGGAGAGAATATCGGAATGGAGTGGATGGAAGTGGAATCGTCTTATTTAAAATTGAAGATTGAAAATGTTTCTAAAATTAGTTTTTACTTATGTTATAAATTGTCATCTATTTAATATGTTAATGTAATTGTATTCAATATATGGTCAATACAAAAATCATAACTGTGAAATAATTTTCTTTATCAAAGTGCTTAATATTTTTCCTGGAGAAGGTAAAGGACGCTTCCCATTCATAATAATTATGTTTCCTGTTATCTATAATAGTGATAGTATAATGTTCGAATCTGCTAGTAATTACTATATTAATCTCTTATTTTAAATATTTACATTTATTTTTATTTATTTTTATCATTTTTAATATTTTATTCAACACTTAAGAAAAAAATATATACTCTTTAGAAAATGTATAAAAATTATAAAAACCTGTAATGTGTTTGCACGATTTTCAAGAGGTGCGGGTTCAGATCCCGCCACGTAAAATTTTTTGAACGTTTTCTAAAAACTATTTTTCTCTATTTTTTTCTACAAATATATACGAGTAAATGCTTACCAAGGCTCCATTAATAAGTGACGTGACAATAACGGCCGAATCCTCCCCTCCGCTGATGACGAGCGAGCGGTTGACAATTGCTGCGACGCACAGAACCGGGGCTATGTGCTCTCTTGAGAAAAGAAATACGTAAAATGATTTTATTGTGATATATATATTTTTAGAAATTATTAATTATAGCAGTTACTTAACAATATTATATATTAATAATTTTATATATTAACTTATTAATAAGTATTGGGAATGTAAATATTGAGAAAATTTATTAATGCAAGTCGTGGCGCTGGTGCTCAAATGTGTGGAATATTTTCGAATATTTTCACTTTGGTGTCGACGCAATACGCGGTGTTGAGTTCTGCCACTCAACACATAATGTCTCCATAATTCGGCGGAAAGTGGGGAACGAAATATCTTAACATAAGGGTCCCTCTGCCTACCCTGCTATATTCTGGATACAGCCAACTGAAAAAAAAGAATGTTCTTATATATAAATTTTTTACAACATTAGACTAAAAATACACATAGAAAACAATTTGAAAAGTAATAAATAATATATATTTAATTATAGTATACTAACTCCAACTTAACGAAAACCAACACATAATATTCTCATTGTTCAAATATGTTAACCATATTTGATATTTTAAAAAACACAATTGTACTGCTAAAAGTTACTAAAAGTAAATACTAATAAAAAAAAAATCCGTGCATAAAAATTATTCGTACCAACAAAGCACCGTAGTAGAACAGAAGCTAACGAACTTTTACTTGCTAGTTACAAAAGCGGCTCTTAGTTTTGATATCAAGGTTGTTTGAGCTTTGTAACTTTTAAATTACGATTTTTTATAATAATTATAGTGAGTAAGGCCAGTTGTGGCGCAAGAGCACAAGCGTGCGAAACGCCACGGTGCGAAACGGTTGTGGGTTCAGTACTCAATAGAGAAAATAAATTATTATATATTAATATTTTCATTTATTCGCTCTGGCACCAAATCAAAATCCCGGCGTTAAGTTCCACTACTCAACAAGCAATGCCTCGGAAAGCTTCAGCTTAAGTGGGGAACGGAGTGTATTAATACTAGGTGCCTTCTGTCTACCTTCATATAGCTGCCTATAGCTGGAAACTAATTTAAATATTTTCATTTCCTTGTTTTGGTAATGAGGTAAAAAGAGACGTGGCGTTGAGTTACCGCCACACAATATGCGAGGACCCCGCGCCACGACGGCCTCTATTTAACATTTCTTTTCCTCGACTGGCAATCGAACCTATAACCCGCGCTTCCAGTCGCACATCTGTGGCGTTACTTAATCCAATATTATATAGCACAAAATTATTAAACTTCCACACGAAACACTAGTTTGCATTGTGTTTAGAATTAGCTCTAAACTTTCCAAAATACAAAGCTTATTCTAATTAATTATATAACTTGTCTTCAACTGATACCGCCAATGTATTTACTAAGTATTTAAGTGAGGAAACTAAGTATATACGGTATTTCAAAGCAAAGTTCCCAAGTAAACATGCCAACCTATTAAATTGTGGGCACTAATGATGTATTACGTTACAATAGGAGCTGCTACGTACGAGGGTAAGTTATTACCAGCCGGCACGTTCTAGTTTTACTGGAGATATCCATTCATATTTATTATGGTACTCGTATAAAGGGTATGAAATGTTTTTGTTTTTTCTTATATTTTTTTCTTTTTTTTTTTTTTTGAAATCGAATTTTATTAAACGAAAATATGTATAATAGATAGTCTTAATACTTTTCAAAATCCCTTAATAATGAAAATTTAACATTTCCTGAAAGATTTAGATTATTATAAGAAACATTATATGTCGATATATTATTTTATAGACATAGCCCCATTTTAAAATACGGCTAAGGTTTATACATTGTTATCAACAAACTAAAGTATAAAAATGTACTGTAAAGAAATGTTTTCACTTCCACTCGAACCTAAAAGCAGAAATTCTATATTAAAATTTATACTCACAAAATTTTCGTCTTAACAGCCAAAGTGTGTAAGTCCCATACAACGACACTCGTATCCTCTGACCCGGTGAGGAGATACTGGGATTCGCGCGTGACGCACATACACAGTATCCGGCCGGAATGACCTGGAAATGGCTTTTGATGATGAACTGGGATAGGTTAAGATCATTGTTAGGAAAAGTTATTGTTCAAATTATACAAGAGATTATTTTATCGAAAGCATTTTTCGTTTTAATGCTTTAATATGAAGAACACACATAAAATTCGTATGTAACAGCACAGGCAGAGAGAGCCTGGTGTTAGGACACTCCGTGCCTCATAGTCTGCGAAATTTTCGAAACATTTCGTGTTTAGTGGCGGAACTCAATGCTACGCTTCGTCTTGTTACCAGAGCGAGGATATAAAAGTAATTTCTCTTTCTGAGTGGAAATCAGAAACAATTATAAGTAGAAAGCAGAGAAAAAAAATGACTTATCATTGGGCTAGATTACTTTCTTTCTACCTATACAAAATAAAGAATATCTATTAATAATATAGAAAAAACTACTTAACTATCTATATCATATTAATATCTAATCGCATCCCTTAATAATACACCGTACAAATCAATATATTTCCAATATAGCTAAGCACTGGGAAATCTGCTCGAGCTACAATTACGTAATATGAAACCACATATTAAACTAATCGGTGGATTAAACGTAACATAGCGTCTAATAAGGATTGAAGGGTATAATTATTAGGAATATAGCAATTATTGACTTCGAGATTTGCTCTGTCGATGTTAATGCCAGTATATTATATTATATGAATATTGTAGATTTATTAACTCCTTAACGAATTGCCTGCATTTTGTAAGGGTGGTTTTTCTATGAAATACGTATAAATTTTCACTTTTCGGCCATTTTCTTTATTTTAATTGTAAATTTTCTGTTCATACCAACTTTCATCATAGTAAATCCACGAGAAGTACTCTGTAGGTTTCATACATTATACATACATTTCACGAATTTCATATAAAATGCAACAAAATCGATCCTTAAGCGCTCGTAACTTTTGATTTCGTTGACTTAGAGCCTTTTTTTTCTGGGAAAGGAACATAGACTTGAATATTTAATATTAATTGCAGCTTGACACCACCACGCGATCTCAGGAAGTTGTATAAAAGACGCATATTCCACACAATAAATATAGGAATATTTGAGCTATTTCTTCGGGCGTATACTTAAAGACGTCGAATACCGTATTCCCATTAAATGGTGAGATTTACTCTCAACATAAGAATAGTGCAATAATCATAATAATCGATTTTGGTTGGTATAATGCAAATCTAAATTGAGATATCGATTCGATCGATTTCTTCTCGATATATTCGTTATAGGGTTAAATTATATGGTTCAGTTATAGCTGACATTAATATTTTTATTGAACGTATATTTATATTTATATTCTTTTCAAAGGTTATTTAATACAAGATTAGATCTTAAAAGGTCAAATAGTGTTTGCGTAGAGTAGTTGAAGGGAGGCAAGAATTAATATTAATTATAACGTTACTAAAAGTCATTTTTATATGAGGAAATTAAGAAAATAACGCTTCTTTTAAAGAAAATTTACAAAAAAATGATTATCAACCAGGAGAATATACCATCTGGTAACAAGACAGAGCTCGGCGTTGAATTCCATTACTCAACACTGCAATGTCACAAAAGTTACCCCTTTCCGCCCAGGAAAATAAAAGTATCTTAACACTATGTTGAAAAAAAATGATTTATTAGTTTTTTATATCAATAAAAATGTAATAATATCATCCAACATAATACAAATTTGGATGAATGGTAAGTTATAGGAATAAAGCATTCTATAATACAACACTCAATTCAGTCTCGAACGATCATTATAAGATCATCAATTATATTTATTCATTTCTTAGGAAACGTTTCTTTTTCATGATACAAATAATCCTCTTGTGTATAGATATCTTTAGTCGTAATGTAATAATAATTTTCTTTGAGACTACAGTTCTATGAATAAGTATGCATATAAATATTTATTAACATAATTTAGGAGAATAGTTCTTTAATTTCCACATTACAGTATAGATGTTTTAATATTGAGATGTTATAAAAATCTAACTGACAAAGGTATAAAATAATAGTTAAATTCAATAAAGTATTATGAAGTAAAATGAATGAAGAACTTTTATGATGAGATAAAATATATAATAATATACCACAATAGCAGAATTATTTGAAACTAGTTTCTCATGAAACCAACTGGGTTCTCCAATCTTTTATTTTCTGAACCAGTTAGAAACTACTTGTGATTTACTTTTCGTTTTACCATCACAAATTTTTATAGGACATCGACGTACAGTTTTTATATAAAAAAAAAACAGAAGCTATCCCGTGTATAGCAGTGTAGGCAGAGGGAACCTAGTGTTTTACCATCCTGTTTCCTACTTTCCGCCAAATATATATTTGGCGAGGCATTGTGTGTTGAATGCCGGAATTTAACGCCGGGCTTTTGCCTAGATGCCAGAGCGAAGAAATGCACACATTAAAAAATAATAATTAATTTCTCCGAGTCGGAATTGAACCCACAACAACCCGCTTTACAGTCTTTGTGAGGTACGCCACGGCGGCCTCGTTTGACTCTGACAAAGTTTTTATATAAAAAAACACATTTTACTAAGGATATATTTATAAGAGCACTCGAGAGTGTTTATCCACTCAAAGTTCTGTGAATCGCGTAATCTGGTAAGTGCTGCCTATTTTTATAAAAAAACAAAATGTACAACGCCGAAGTACATGATACAAGTATTAATATATTTGAATTTTATATTAAAAAAAATCATATAGTAGGAAGAATTAATTAATTTTAATAATATTCTAGAAAAGTAAAAAGTATTTTAGATCATATTATAATTTCGTATTTATAGATTAGTGACAATTATTTAAGATATTAAAAAATATCAAAAAAATATTATTACCTTTGTTGAGAAACATACAATAGACTATAGAAAATGGACGATTCAATAAAATTTCTAACAAAAACTGCTCTCAGCTTCTCTATAACGTAAGAAGACGATATTTTATATCCCAGACAACAATTCGCAGCTGGTGAAGGAAACACTAGAGCAATATCAAAGGAGTTTCGCACTGTTCAATTAAATTTAATATTGTACACTCGCTAGCAAACAGTTCGTTGTTATTATTTGGGACCAATTGTGCTTATATAAACTAGTATATTATCTAAATCCGACGCCTTCATCACTAGACTACATTCGATAGTTTTGAGATCGATCCTAAATTAATAGATTTGATTGAAAATTACTAAAAAACATCTAAATTTAGAGAAAAATAAAGTAAAAAAATGATTACGTACTATATTTTCTAAATTGTGTATTGAGCGACGGAATCCTCAAGAACGAGGAAATCTATAATTCACATATAATTTGAATTTGATTGAATTTAAAATATTTTAAGGAATTGAACCTAGAACTTCGCGCAAAGTCAGACACTGTTCCACTGCGCCTTCACAGGCAACAATATAGGAGCAATTAGTACAAATATAATATATATACAGTCTTTGTATACTTTCAGTAATATCTAACTCATATTGTAGTATATATGTACTCGTAGTTTAACGATTCTATTGTTCAGTAACCCGCTTCATCATGGCCGCTAATGGTATTTGTAATTTATATCGATCGTTGATTCCGTATAATTTGTATTATTATTTGCATAATAAACTGCTGATTCATATGTAGGTATATGTAGGCCACTGTAAACGCGACTGGTTGTGGGTTCGATTCCCACTCGGAAAACCACCTGGTGTCGAAGCAAACCGCAGCGTTGAGTTCCGCCACTCAACACACAGTGCCTCCAGAATAAGGCGGAGAGTGGGTAGCTGGCTGTCTTAATACTATGCTCCCTCTGCCTACACTGCTACATGAGGGATACAGCGTGAACCGAAGTCAAAGTCAAAGTCAAAGTCAAAATATCTTTATTCCATAAAAATGCTTAACATTTACTTGGACATGTCATAAAAGTAGAAAAAAAAATGCAAAACAAAATAACCAAAAAAAAAATGTGTGCAATTTTGACTTGAAAAAAGCCCGTTCAAATGGTTGAGCTCATGAGAAGATACAGGCAAAGAAACTCATGGCCACTCTTTTTCATTGCCAACATTTGTTACAAATTACAATTAACAATTCTAACTTAGAAATAGAGCAACTCATTTCCAAACATCTTTATCGCGAACATAATCTTTAACAGAGTAATATGCTTTTTGGCAGAGCCTGTGCTTAACCACTTTTTTAAATTTGTTCAGTGATAAATTAACCACGTCGTTTGGAAGTTTGTTATAAAAGTGTATACTTTGACCTACGAATGAGTGAGACACTTTATGGAGCCTAGAGAAGGGCACTGCAAGCTTATTTTTATTTCTTAAATTATGTTGATGGAGGTCACTGTTTTTATTAAATTTATTAATATTTTTATGCACATATACTAAGTTGTCATAAATATATTGGGAGTGTAGTGTGAGGATGTTAAAGTCTTTGAATTTATTCCTTAGTGACTCCCGTGGACCCATTTTATAGACTGCTCGGACAGCCCGTTTTTGGAGCACAAAAATGATATCAATGTCAGCGGCACTGCCCCAAAGTAATAGACCGTAAGACATAATGCTATGAAAATAGCTGAAGTATACTAAACGCGCGTTGTCAACATCGGTCAGTTGACGAATCTTACGGACAGCATACGCTGCCGAACTAAGTCTACTAGATAAAGTTTCTATGTGCGGACCCCATTGTAACTTAGCATCTAATGTTATACCTAAGAAAACAGTTTCATTAACTACTTTAAGTTCCTCATTGTTCATCAAGACCCTGGTTTCTACTTGTTGCACATTCTTAGTAAAGAACCTGATACATTTAGTTTTACTACTATTTAAAAGCAAGTTATTGGCACTAAACCAGTGTAATATCCTAGAAAGAGCATTGTTTACATCGTCAATTTCCAATTGCCGTCTATTAACCTTAAAAACTAAAGATGTATCATCTGCAAACAACACCATTTCACAGATATCTCTCATAAGGTGAGGTAAGTCATTAATGTACAAAAGGAACAAAAACGGACCCAGAATAGAGCCTTGTGGCACCCCCAATGCTACAGGTGACCCGTGTGATAGTTTCCCGTTGACATTTACTTTTTGAATCCTATCACTTAAATAAGAAGTGAGAAGATCCAAAGCAATGCCTCTTATACCATAGTGGTGTAGCTTCCTGATAAGAGTTTTATGCTGCACACAATCAAATGCTTTGGACAAGTCACAAAACACCCCAAAGGCATCACGTGACTCCTCCCAAGCCGCGAATACACTCTCTAATAATTTGACCCCAGCATCAGATGTTGACCTTCCACGAGTGAAACCAAATTGACCTGTGTGCAGTAATTTATTTTTATTAAAATAAGTAAGAAGCTGACTGAGTATCAGCTTTTCAAAAATTTTACTAAACGTAGGTAGTACTGAAATCGGTCTGAAATTTGTAGGGTCTTGCGTACTACCTGATTTAAACAATGGAGTTATTTTACTATATTTCATCAAATCAGGAAACACTCCACAATCAATACATCTATTAAAAATTGTAACTAAATCAGGAATCAAAATATCAATTAAAGAATTTATGATATTAACTGAGACACCCCACAAGTCGGCTGTCTTTTTCATACTAATTGATTTGAAAGCTACACTAATATCTGAATAATTTACATGACGGAAAACGAAACCATTATAAAATTCGGGAACATTGTCTTTAATTAACGATTCTGCAATAGTGGTAGAAGAACCTAAATCGTTAGTTAGACTGACTGGGAAAGTAGAGAAAAACTTTTCAAATGCAATGGCCACTTCCAAATCGGAATCAACAATGTGACCGTCAATACTAAGTTTAAAATTAGAATCTTTCACCCTAGTTCTCCCAGTCTCGGCATTAACAACCTTCCAAGTGGCTTCAATTTTATTATTACTATTTCTGATTTTAGTTTTAATAAATAAAGATTTTGCAATTTTGCAAACACTTTTGAAAATTTTAGAGTAAGATTTTAAGTACTCTTTAAACTCTTCACCACTATTAAACTGTTTTTCATAATATAACATATACAGTGTCTCCCTACTCTTATAAATACCTGCTGTGGCCCAGTCACCAAAGATAGGACTATCGGTAATTGTAATCTCTTTGGGAGTAAATATTGAATGAAATTTATTAATAAAAGAGTAAAAAAAAGAATTGTACAAAGAATTGGGAGGTAAAGTTATATCTAAAACTAGTAAATTATTTAGTAAACTAACTCTCATACGTTCCAAACGACTAGCTGTGACAGGTACAAAAGCAATTTTTCTCTTAGCCACCTGTTTTTTCTTACTAGAGAATTCTACTAGCTGACCAGAGTGGTCAGAATCCAATTTATTAATAATGCTTTTGTAGCATGGAATAATGTCAGTAAATATGTCAGTAAATATGTTATGAACCGATAGCCAATATAAATGTATAGTTAGGTAGCGAGAAAATTGCAAATCATTGCAATTTTTTATCAGATGTTTGATAGATTTAAGTGTTTTCAGTAATGTTTATTTTCATTTTATTTGCCGATAATTGCTTGTTCACTTCAATTTTAATAGCTTTAGTTTGGTTAGGTGGAATTTATATTTTGCAATGTCTTTTTATATCTTTACTTGAGAAGAGTGGGGATATTTATGGCTTACAGTATTAGCTGGTTTTATTGAAAACACATATAAGAAATTTAAAAATATAAAAATATACATGTCAATAATCATTAGATTGCCTTTATTTTCCACTAATACAAAAAGCAGTGTTTGAGCAAACGATCATCTTAAATAACAAAAACTCCAAATTTATTACAAAATTATAATAATTGTATTAAACATTATAATAAGTAAGCCGCTGTTATATCGTGAATAAAGAATCCAAGAAACGCTTTAGGGCGAATCGGCATTTAAATTTTACTTTGATGTTTGCTTCTGTTTCTATTACTGGTTGGCCCTTAAGCGATTTACGTCGTTTATTATTATATTCTAAATTGTATGGTTTGATAAAATATATTATATTTGTTATATAAAACGATGTAACAGAAAATTCAATGGTACCTTATGAAGAAAAATTGTTGCTATTCCTTTTAATGAACATTGTTATTATTTATTATTTTTTTACCTTTTCCATAAAATTCTATTCTCTGTATTTTGAATGTATTATATAGATAAAAATATCAAGTAAATAAAAAAAAATGCATATGCAGGCTATAGCTACGAAATATTTTTAATAAAGGTTTTGTATTGTATGAAATAAAATACGAAAATTAACCCCCATTTTATCTGAGACCAGGGGAACTACAACATTTTAAGCTAAAGCAATTCTTACAGTGGAATTTTTATCTGTGGGAATTGTTTTTGAACCCGCATTCCTATGTATCAACCTATTAAAAAAATACAGATAGATCAATTATTTAAATAAAAATAAATGAAATAAAAGTCAAAAGAAGAATTCTACATAGCACACAAATAAATCAATACAAAAGAATAAAAATGGGACAAAGTTCTACTCAATACAAAGTTGCGAAGTAATGGCAAAAAGGGATTTCTCTTGTTAATTAAGGGTGCGTGAGATGAAGGAACAAATGTTAATACCGTTGCTTGTTGAGAGGGAGCGAGTAACACTATATGGGTAAATTTGGGATGTTTGTTTATTTTCCTCGCTCTTAATATATACAAAATTTAATGTAGTATATTCATTTTCACACATTTCGGCTCGTTTTATGCGAGGTAGACAGAAATCTGCTAGTGGTGTTTTATATTATTCATACTTATTATGAAACTTTTAGCCACTATCCCCTCTCATGTGCCTGAACTGCTCTAACGGCGTTGAGTTCCGCCACTCTATAATCAATATTTTAATTTGGGCAAAACGTGGAGAACAAAATATCTTGAAAATTTTCCTTGTTTTCGACTTCCTTACTATATTTTTATATTCGGAATAACAGTTAAGCTAAAAAGATATTGTTATTAGGATTATTTCCTAACAAAAAACGACGATTTCAATACTAATCAATTGATGGGACTCTACAATAAAAAAATATCGACCAAAATTGTTTAATTTAAGACTTGTAGTAATTAATTATGAACCCTTTTCATATTGTATTTCCAATCACTTTCATTAATCTTTTAAATTAAATTTCTGTTCTAAAAATACATAAGCACTTGGCAAGTGAAAAGAGCTTTCTTAAGCTTCACAATTGTCACTCGAAACCTTTTAAGTGCTCATCTAGGAAAGAAGGTACGCAGTACTTAGTCGAATAGAATATACAATCGCTTTGGAAAGATCGTGTTGCGATACTTATTCTATTTACTTTAGTTTTGAATTAAAGATATTTTCGGGTGATATTTACATATTAATACATATTAATTAACTAATCAATGTTAATCAGCTTAACGCTGTATCTCGCATACAGCAGGATAGGCAGAGGGAATCCAGTGTTTAGACAATCCGTTCCCCATTAAAATACAAAAAAATATCAAAAAATTTTCCAAATTTTGAAGTTACATATTATTATTGTTTGAAATATTTTGACAAAGTCTCTCTATCCATATATATTTTATGGATATATTCATTAAAAAAAAATAATATGAGTCAAATGGGTGATACCCTATATAATTTAAAAGTTTCTTTAGATTTCTGTCTTGCTGAGGTCCCACGATAAAAGTACGCTCTTTGCAATAAAAAAAATATTTTGAAACCCGTTCATATAAGAAGAAATCGAAGAATGTAAATAAAAAAACATACATATAGCAGTCTAACATAGAACTTGCTCCTTTTTTAAATATCTTAAATAATGTATCAAAATTCATAATATGAAAAAGAACTTAATTAAAGAGAGCGAACCACGTAATGCCTACGAAGGTTTTTCGTCCGTTAATTAAGTGCACGTGAAAAGAGCAAGCCAACCTTTATATTGTAGCTTATTGTTATTAAGAAGATAGAAGTGGAAACCCTCTATCATTTTCAGATTTAACGTGATTCTTTTCAAAATGCTGCTGTTTTTAAGATTACATAAAAAAAAGTATAACTATTATTATGTACAAATATGATATTTGGAAAAAAATATAATTTCTTTTTATATCCAAATATTTTTCTTGCCGCAGCCAATACATATTATCGGTAAAGGTTAGAAAATAAAGAACAGTGTAATTGTGTCAGCTGTCTTTTCATCTCGATGAAAATACAAAATAAAAAAAATAAGACAAATCACTATAAAATCGCTTACCTTTAAACGTGTGTACTTTTGAATTAGACATGACATGCCACAACTGAGGGTCACCAGCGGACGGTGCCAGTACAAGATGCTGTCCAGATGGTGCGAGCTGAAGGAGTCGAACACCCGCCCCAGGGGTTGACCCTCCCACGGACACAACACGGACCGTTGAGGCGATTGGTGGATGTAACCTAATAAATAAACAATACATTCGTATGAGCATTCTATTTTAGTTGTCTTAATAAACCTATATTTTTTAAGAGTCTTTTAAGAGGCCAGTCGTAGCGCAGGAGCACAAACTATGACTGTAAGACGCTTCGACTTTCCGCCGAATTCTGAAACGGAGTGTCTTATCACTTGGTTCCCTCAGCCTACCCTGGTGTGTGCGGGATACAGCGTGAAGCTGATTAGGTTCTTTTTAATATATATTGTGTATAGGTAAACAAGTTAACTGATATCAAAATATAAATGCTAATAACGTATTAACAAATACATGTTATTGAAATGTATAATACTAAAATCAATAATAATCTACCAAACAGTATTCTCCAAATAAACATTTAGCTTAATTAAAATGAACAACTTTTGTTATTTACGTAACATGAAAAATAATTATTATGTATATTGAGGCCAGTAGTGGTGCAGGGGCACAAAGTGTGACTGTAAACGCGACAGGTTGTAGGTTCGATTCCCACTCACACAGGAAAAAAAATCTCATAACATCAATCATATTCTCATTTCTTCGCTCTGGTGTGGAGGCAAAGTGCGGCATTGAATTTAACTCAAAAATGGGAAATGGAGTGTTTTAACACTAGGTTCCCTCTATCTACCCTGCTGCATGCAGAATACAGGCTGACGCTAAAAAAAGGAAAATAAAGAAAAATATATATTGTCGGTATACAGAACGTAGAAAACGGCAATTCCCATAACAGTCCACATACGCCGTAATGAACGCTAAAATGGCACGAACAATTTCCTAAATGGTCCCCCTGTACAGTCGATGGGGTCAGAAAGTTAATGAGATATGATAAACAAAACAATTAGCGATCCGATTACAGTATTACTCTTTTCGACAAACCTTTAATTAATTGGTGGCTAGATCACACCTGTTTATTGGTGATAGGCACGCTTAGTATGCAATTTATATAGACTTGGTGTGAATTGCCATTGAAGCTATGGAGATGCAGTGGAACAGCGCAAAAGTGGAATGTTGTGCTGACATAAGATGGTTATGAGTTCGATTACTACTCGGAGAAATCTCTGTCTCTCTTTTTATATCTCTGTCTAAAAAGATGTGGCGGGAGAAAGCGTGTATTGCATAGTGTAATTCCTTTATTATTGTTTCTCATTTGAGTAACTGGTTTCTTATGCTTAGCAAAAATATATTTAAATAAAAAAAGAAAAATATCTATGCTATAATATAGCTATCTATAATAACAAAACGACGTACGTATGAATACATATATTGACCGTAGCCAAACATAAACTTCACTAACCAAACTCTATAGTGTATTTTCGTGCGATACCACTATATACAATGGGAAAAAACAATATGAAATATTCGATGGAATTTTATATTTTGCTGAATCTAGACACAATTGGGAGTTGGTTAACCATTGTTAATGGTTATATAACAATAAATATGCGATATTTAATAAAAAAACTGGTTAAGATAGAGTCGGGCTTGCCTATGATAGGTTCCGTAGCGGCAAATAAAAAACATATTATATTACTAGTACCATCATTTCGAGTCGATTCGACCGAAAGTTATTTTCATCAAAACTCTGGGAGAGTTGTTAAACCACGAAATCAATTTTGTTTAAAGCAATTTTCGTTTAGAATTTTCATTGAATTCTAAAATCCCGTTCTATTTTTTATTTTTCCCCTCCGTAGTTCAAAATATTTATCAGTGGTGATCAAAGTAGCTTTTATTTGTAGTAAATTTTTGCTTATTCATAAAAAATAGAAGAGACTTAGAAAAAAAAACTTTCATACATATGTTCCACCATTAGATAAAACGATTTTATGGTTTAAAATTAAAACATTATTTGTTAATAATAAGCGTCTTAAAATTATTTCCATTAAGAAGTAGGGCAAGTTATCGCCTAAGTATTTATGAACAAAGGATGTGGGTAACAGGTGCGGTTCGTTTCTGGGCGGCGAAAGCTACCACAATAACTATAAACTAAAATATATATTTATCTTTTTTGACAGCAAAATACACAATGGTTTACGAAAAAGTTGAACTGTGAAAAAGGTTTTTATTATTTTGGTCAGAAATGTGATAGAATAAATGGGCTTTTCGACTTTATTTACAGCTAAAACATGGTAGGTTTGGTTCAGTTTTGAGTATATTTAGATTCAAGTTAATTGTTTTTTTTTTCTATATGTAGCACACATTGAAGCATACATTGAATTGAAACAGAGAAGATGCATTGAAGAAATACAAGATGTATGTCTTGTAGAGATTCTCATTACAAAGTTGATTTGAGAAATTCTGTAATTTTAATATTGATTTTTAGCTTGCATTTACTTTCAATTTTTGAAAAATAAATATCAGATAATATTTAATATTATAATAATTTCGCCCAAGTTTTTAGTTTGCCAAGCTAAGTCAACATTTTTAAAAGACATATATAGATTAATATTGAAAGCGAAAAGTTTAAGGTAAGTTCTGATTTCAGCACGTGCTGCGCCAATTAGTATATCAGTAAATAAGTTTTCCAGAATTAAATTGGATTGTGTATATTAGTATTAGAAGTTTATTATACACTTCTAAAACACAAATATTTAATTTATATAAAGAAAATATTGTGAATTATTGAAATACCTATACAACATTAATAGAGAGAATAATCATCGATCAACTATACACATAATCTTATAGAATCTTACATTAAAGCACGTTGAGTGGCGGAACTCAACGCCGCGTTTTTGCCTTAGCATCAGAGCGAAGAAATGAAAATATTAATAAATAATACTTTATTCTCGTGATTGTGAATCGAATCCACAACCATCGCGTTACAATTACATGCTTTTGGCCCTGCACCTCGACAGCTTCGTTCAACATTATTTAAGCAGTAATTATATTTTAAATACTTTTTAAATAAATGCTTTTAAATACACTTGACAAGATTGCATTTTTAATAACCTTTTTTGTTGTCGTGCTGTATAAATATTAAACTTTTTCATCGCAAACCCAACCTACTTTCCGTTTAAACTAAGAGTTGTGTAATCTTTGTGTACCGTGTTTTCTTGCATTTTTCATGTTATTATTGTAGTAAAACTTTAAAATATATAAAATTATATTATGTAGATTTGCATACTATTTATTTTTATATATTTGTTTACATTATTATATGAAAAATGTAGTCTACAATTACAATATTACAATATAACATCATGTTTTTTTCTATGAATAGCGTTTACGCTGTGCTAGGTGGAAATAAATACTCGTTATGTATTGTATTGTATACATTCATTACATACAGCAGGGTATATCGAAAGCGATAACCTATTAATTACTTTGACAAATGTACCATCTAAAACAATATTATTTTTTCAATTTAAACCAAAAACTTCTGTGCGCGTTAAACATAAACATCCTTTTTAGCATTATCATACTAAGATAGATATTTATAGTAAAGAAATAATATATCAAAGAAAAGTCCTCTATTCATAAATTTAGACATCACATTCGCGTTAGCTCTCATTAATATATCTTCATGTGGGATTTGAAGTCGCAACCATTGAGCTAACATACAAATTCCCACAGATAATTTGAACTGTTAAGCTTAATTTAATAACTTTCATGTATTAACTGATTTATGAACTAAAATATATTATGCATGCCTTCAATAGATTCAGCAACAATGGTTTCAAATATTGGAGCGAGCTCGACTATGTTTTGTTAAATGTGACTGTATAATAAATCAAAAGAACTTTCTCATTTTGTTTTGATTGATGTTGTACCAGAGGTTCGTACAATGTGCTTTCATTGTGAACCTGGTATTATACGGGTGAAATATTCATTTTTTAACAACTGTTTCATGTTTAACTTTAAAATATTATTTCTTTCATTATATAGTATAGCGTGCTTGTTGTTTTTAATTTAAAACGGCAATATATTTTCTTATAAAATTTGTACACTAAGTATTTCTTAGAATAAGCTCTAGGTTTTAATGAATTTCGCGCGTTTTACAATTGTGTATATTTAGTACTCTTGAGATACTTCAAAATAATTAATATTTAGAATCCTACTATTATATAGAATGGTATTAAAATTAAATAAATGTAATTTATATATCATAGATACATGCATATTATTTATACATATGAACCTTTTCAATAAAATTATTTTTACATATATATTAAAAAATATCTCACCATCCATTAAGCGGTACAAGAAGCGGTTTGTCGTAGCCGTCGCACCAGGCCATAGCGGCTGTGACCAGAGTAGCGAGGACCCCGCGTCTTGCAACTG
Source organism: Heliconius numata (assembly GCA_016802625.1). NCBI lineage: Eukaryota > Metazoa > Arthropoda > Insecta > Lepidoptera > Nymphalidae > Heliconius > Heliconius numata. The sequence goes on from JAEBDU010013194.1 coordinate 2,928,523, forward strand.
CTGGACGCAGCCATGCTATTATCTAAATAACAAAAAAATCATTATATCAACAAACTTATTAAACTCTCTCCACATTATTTACAATTTTATTGATTGAATTTCATACAAAATTAGATTTATATACTTATAAATATATAATTTTCTTCATATAAGGATAGGACTAATACATGTTTCTTTTGTACCAGATAGGTTTACACAAGACCCTTTATAACTGACGAAGGTAAAGCCGAGCAGCTTAACCCTGTCAACAGAGTTGTGAATGGAGAGTTATTCGATAGTATCCGTAATTTGATTAAAAATACCGTTAGCATTGAGCTAAACTCAATAGATAAGTAAGAAGGTTCTTTATAAAAGAGACATCACGATTGAAAATAAAGAAAATTTGCTTGAATAGGTTTTTTTTTATAGCTTCACCTTGCATCGCGCATGTAGCAGGTTAGACAGAGGGAACCTAGTGTGAAGACACTCCTTTCTCGTGGTACTCTTTGCCACGTTTTGTCTCGTTACCAGAGCGAGAAATCAAAAAACCTCTGCCCTGGAAATTCTGTAGCTGACAGATTTCAGTGCTTTGAAAACGACATTTAAAGTTTTTTTAAAGTAAAAAAAATATATACATTTTTAAATTTAAATAACATTATACATATGGCAGTTAATATATTGAATCGAATTATTCTCACATAAAATCCATTTTATAACGAGCAAAATTCTGCTATCCCATATTTGTGAAGCTTTCATGAAGGCGGCTACACGAACAACACTAAAATGGTTTACTTAATCCTTTTTTCAAACAAATTGGATGTGAAAGCATTTCCATGCACACGTTAGAGCTTTTATATTTTAAACTTTTTTTATTTATACATGTCAACTAATAGTGTTGAGGGTTATTAAATTTTTCAAAGCAATTATTATGGATCTATATGTAGGTACATAAATATATTATATTATAAATTTTATTTACTATATTTTGTGATATGAAATTCTACTAAGTCATTCTTTCTCTCATCTCTAAATTGAGGAAAACTCCATATTGGAAAATAATTATTCATTCCTTCGAGTGGGAATCGAAATCTCAATCGTTGCGTTACAGTCACACCCTTGTACCCCTGCGCCATGACGGCCTAAATTATTTAACATTTTATAATACAAACAGAATTGTAAATAATTTTAAACATACTATTTCCTTTCAAGGTCAGCAAAATACTTTATGAATATTCCTAAAAAAATGAATGGTGACAAAAGGGACTAATGGTATTAACCGGGGCCTTATTTATACACTTGCCCCTAAGAGGGTTATCTCTAGCTATTTAAACTTGGAGGGTTTGTACAGTACTGCGAGTAAGGGACAGATTTAACTACAAAGGTTCCAAATTAGATAAGTTTGCTAATTCAGTATTTACTTTAGTTTGCAAATGGAATTAAGTTGATTAGGTAACTTGAGTAGAAGGTAAAAAAACATTTATTTACGAAATACTTCGAAGGTAGGCCGAATGTCAAATGTACTTTATTTTAATAAGTTATTCAATGTTTTTTTTTTCAGATTAGGCAGAGTGAACCTGGGAACTTAGTGTTAAAACACTCCGTTCCCATTAAGACATTTCCGCTCCCTAATTTCAGCCGAATTCTGGAGACATTACGTGTTGAGTAGCGGAACTCAACGCTACACGTTACCAGAGCGAGGAAATAAAAGTATTAAATTTTCCTCGAATGGAAATAGCACCCACAACTTTTTCAATCGCAAGCTTGTACCCCTGCGCCACGACTGGCATCGAGTTTAAGTTATTTACTTTCTAGTTTTTTCAATTTCAATTTAGCGGTTTTCATCGAACGAAATGCAATCTAAACATGAAAATGGACGAGAAAAAACGAGGTATAATTCGAATCTATAAATACTAGAAATAATTTTATAATATACATCAAAAAATATTTATTAATATTTTAATTTCTACGCTCTGCTGGCAAAAGGTAAAACAATCCGGCGTTGAGTTTTGCCACTCACCATGCAATGCCTCGAAAAATTCGGCGAAACGTAGGGTACGAAGTGACTTAACACTAGGTATGATTATGTTCGATATAAAATTTCAAAACGAGAATAGTGACTTATCACTAAAATTTAGATCCCAAAGTATACGAAATAATGGAAAAATATAATAATGAAATCAAAATATTTAACCATTTGATTGATTATAGGTAACTCTGAGACGTATAACATTTTATTAGCAACCTACATTTTTAATTCGCTCCGGCTATAAAGTTGCTATAAAAATCCCATCATGGAATTTTATCGTGTTTGTCTTTCAGTATAAGGTCGCTTTGATTGACAGTAAGCTACCAACTTAATGAATTGAACATTATCTTCGAATCTGTAGCCATTTTCTTAATTAATACGTTTTCAAATGTTTTTTCTTCAGTTATTTAAAAAGTTATTTTTGGAGATTATCTGTGGTTTTTTAAAAAAATATATTTTTTTAGAGTTTTGATCTCGTGAAATCTTTCCAATTGAATTTTTAAAAATATTTAAATATTTAAAATGGAACATAGAAGAAATATTTTTATAACTTTGGAGCTGAGGTTTACTTAAAACTTTTTACCCAAAAAAATATCTGAATCTTTGCATAACATTTTTAACTTACATTTAAATTTCAAAATTCAAAAACCGTTGCCATTACATATAAATGTTTTCTATTTTCTATCCCAACAGGATATTGTGTGTCATGTTCTTACACCTCTCGTCGCCCTTCGTCTAACTAAATTGAAGCATCATTTATATTTTAAACGCAAATATTCCTGAAGGCAAGACTTGAAGCCATAGCCACTATATAAATTGAAATTGCATTTCAACCGGTCTATGATGAAGTCAGTTCATTAATTTACATATATTTGATAAATTTACCTGCTCCGATAATAATTTAAACAACTATGTACAATATGAAGTTGCAAATTAGTTTAATTTCAAATAGATATTAAATGATATAAAATATTTTACTATATTATAACGAAGTGAAGGAGCATTCAAGCGAATATGGGAATAGAATAGATAATTTTATTTGTAATATTTACGATAATTTTATTATACCTTAGCTTTAGTAGAGTAAAATTGCATATTTATTTAAAGTGAAGTATGCATTTAAAATAGAATTATATATTTGCACTTCGATAACAACACAGATAAGAATTCGAGCGAATCAAATTGTACGAATCTGAAGCTAATCAAACTTAATGAAACGTAACATGTAATGTAATAATCAAAAAAATTAAAAATTGGGAACGGAGTGTCTTAACACTCTATTTCTACGTTATTATGCTAATTTACCGTAAATTTAAACAAAATAAATCAAATCAAACAAAGAGATTTTTCTAAAAGAAAACTCAGTTATTTTTTCTTTTGAGGTTCGGTTGACTCAAAAAGATAAAAATATTATATACTGTACCTGAGCACCCAATTGCATAGGATCTCTAGTGAGGATATCACTAGATTTCCTGACAGCGCCGTACACGAGTTCCACATCCCGGTCCAGGATGTAGCAACGCACGTGTTCCAGGATACACCGGAGATAAGATACAGTTACAGTTTGCACCTGTTAAGAGGAAGAAACATGATTGACGTTATAAAATATTTTTTATTGTTAAGTTGACATTTTCCTGTGAAATATATGAAATAAAATTCTATTATTTGAATTATTATGTGAAATACATATTCATATTATAATTATGATTACTTAAATTAAAATATTTTTATTAGCAGAAAAGCTAAAAAAAAAACATGTTCCAAGATAACAAATTTAAGTAGTTAAACTTTAAGAAAAATCACATTTAACTTACAGCGGCGAGTAAAAAGTCGAAATTGCAGACAGTCAGGTCTTTAAGTTTGGAGAAATCCCCTGCCAATAACAGATGGAGCCAAGACTCTTCTACGTGGCGTTGTGTAAAGGCAGCCGCCGTTCTACTAGCTGAGTGGAACGGAGTAGAATCCAATAGTGCATCATCATCGTCCACGCAACCTGGTTACCCAAACATAAATAATATGTACAAGAGAAATATTTCGTCGTAAAAATGTTTAATCCATTTTGATGTAATTTTTGGTGAATTAGAAATGAGAAACTTGGATTAAAAATTAAAATATTTTAATGTTATGTTCACAAATATGCTTGTAATGTTTTAATGGATTTTATTAAAAAAGTTGTAAGCAATGATAAATTATAAAATTTCAGTAACATAACTATATTAATTAAAATAATGAAAAGAAAATTAGGATTTTCATCAAAGTCTCCGCCGTTTAAATAACTTTTGATTAAGGCTGTTCCAAAGATACTTATCCTTGAAGGTATAATTACTGTAATTACTGGACTGATTGTAAAGATTCAAAGCGTATGTGAAGCACATTTCATTTCTAGTAGACATTTATTATTTTTAATGTGTAAAAGAAATTGTAGCAAAAAAATCATTTATATTTTGATATCTTTATATTTTATATAGGTATACAGTGTTGAATTCCACCACTCACCAATTCCACCCACACGCAATGCTTGCAGACTTTCAACGTTATGAACGTGTCTTAATGGAAATGGGGTCTGTTAATACTCTACTCAAGTTCCCAGGTTCTCTCTGCCTACCCTACTATATGCGGGATACAGCGTGAAAATACACAAACAAAAAGACTATATATTCATAGCATAGTATGTTCCTTCAGTAATATTGTAAATATAAAAAAGGTACAATAGTTTCCAAAAATTTTTATAAGTTTCTCACGAATAGAAAGGTCTCCTTTCTCGAAAGGAAGGATGGGCGGATGAACATTTTACGATAACAAGTTACCAATTGTTATGACGATATTTGTGAATTACGTTGAAAAAATCATCCCTTCTGCTAGCTTCCGTTGATAAAAAATGTTCTTAGTAGAAACTTGTAAGCGTTCTATATACTCTTTTATATATGTTGTGTATTTATTAAATATCAATTAGATACTGAATTTATTGATATTTTTTAACAATTTAACATATTAAAAAAATATATCTTCTTATATATATTTTCATACAATACTTCAGCACCAGAATATTGGCAAACATTCACATACAAACCTGGTTCTTGCGTTTCACTAGTGTCAGTGTCGTCGGCATCATTGAGGAAATTTGCAAAATGTAAAGCGGCGAGATCAGAATGAGCGTCTCTCAACGCGCTCTGCACGCGCACGTACCGACGACGCGCGCGCGAGCTGGCGGCCGCGGCGCGCCATCGCCACGTGCTACGGCCGGACACTACGTTCTCTGATATTATTGATTCTGTTAGAAAACATAAATGATGAAAGATAATGATTACTAAATTAATTAATATTGTTTACATTACTAGTTACAAATTAATACGATGAGGCTAGTCGTGGCACTGGAGATTAAAAGTGGGTGAGGTTTCCCTTTCGTGAAAATGAAATATTTCGTATTTTCATTTCCAATATTCCAGTGATTGTTATTTATTTAAATTCTATAATTTTCACCTTTTTAATACATATTTTAACATTGTATTCAATATTTAAAATACTATATTTCAAACATGAAGTACCTAAGACAGAACTGGAATCCTTACAACATTAGTGTTCGGATATAGCAATTATCATTATAATATTTCACGATAAATTAATATAAAACTTATATTTACTAACTTTCATATCATTAAATATTCTATACATATACCTTGTTTCTATAACTCAGAAACGAAAACTCTCAAGATCTAGATTTATAATACATTTTAGATCAGATGCCACACATTTCAGACATCGTCCTCGTTGCAATTGGAACTACACTTCAAAGCGATTATAAAGCGGACGTACACAAGCTTCAACATTTCATAACATCTTAAATTATAATTTTATATTCGCATCAACACTTTATTACGTGTTCTGAGAACTTGATGCATGAAATACACTGGTATAAATATATAATAATTTTCCGTAAAGAATATCTATAGGTACATTAATTTTCCTAGAAATGGAAGCTTTCATTTTATTTTTTTTTAAATATTTGTGTGAGTCGTGGTGCAGAGCCATAAAGTGTTTCTGTAAACGCAACTGGTTGTGGGTTCGATTCTCACTCAAGAAAATTAAATATTTGAATATTTTAAGTTCTTTGCTCTGTTGTCAAGGCACGTGTTGGTTTCCGTCACTCAAATAATGTCAACACACAATGCCTCAAAAATTTGGTGGATAAAAATTTTTAAGAAAAAGAAAAACCGACTTCTAACCACGAAATTAAACGTAACAAAATAATTTTACAAAGATTTTATAATTTTGAAGTCGGTGCCAAGTAAAACAAACAGACTTAGTAATTTGATATTGTAGTAAGGTTGTTGTAGCAATAGCTTGACCTTGCAACCTAAATATCTGTATATGCACAAAAATGAAATATAAGAAAATTAACGTCAAAAAATACTCACTCATCATATATTTAGCAACACATAAAGTGGAAAAGTTAAAGTTCGCATCTTTAAGTGTAATAACAGCTTCACTATTACTGGTTGGCATTAAAAGTTCCAAAAGTTCTAGTTCTGTCAACCCGAACTCGGAACATGTTATGTAACCTGAAACGTTCACAATTTAAATAACAAAATTCTACATAAAATATTAGGAGTTTGACGTACAAATATTTTTAAACTGCTTCGCGTTTTGACTGTGGATTCGAATCTTTGTCAGTTGAAGTTTGAATAACTTAACTATTTAATGGAGAAAAAAAATTTTTTTTCATTTAGTAGCTGATTTTTACTTCTAAATATTCTAATATTTTTAATTCTAAATATGGAACAATATAAAGCAATCATAGTATATTTAATTAAATATAGTATATTTAGATATCTCATGGACCATGGTTATCCAATTTTTGATATAAGAGGAAATCTGTACTAAGGTTGCCAGTCAACTAATGCAAACGTATGCACTACAAATGTAGACATGAACAAATAAATTTAGTCTTAATCACAGAAATGTTATAGATCCTTATCGCACAGGTACTTATTCTCGTTGGGGGTGAACTAACTCTCCTTCTCGCTACCTAACCTCCTTCTCAGCAGTTAACGGTAAAAACTAGATAAGTTAAATAAATACAAATATATATGTATATTACAATTACAAATGCAAATAAATCAAAACTCACTAGCCAATTTACTGAAAGCCTTAGAGCCAAACACAACTTCTAAATGATCAAAGGCACCGTCAATGAAGTCTCCTGAACTATTATTATCTGAGGTTTCCTCGATAGCGTCCAACAAGTAGTAACAATTCTGAACTTTAAACTTTTCCTTTTGAGCTGGCGTCAGTTGTAATTGTTCCAAAGACACTGAACTCGTACAAACCAGGAATACGTTTCTCGGTAACGACATCGGAAGCCACGACAATCCCGTCACGATATCGCACTCCAAAGGATTAACTCTATGTACATTATCTATGAAGATTAGCAATATCTCATTTTCCATATCCTCGCATCGTTTGAGCAAACTTTGGAACCAATTGTTTATGTACAACGGATCGAAACTTGCGTCTTTTGGTAGATAGCCTTCGGGTATGTTCAGGATGATCGATATTTGTTGGCACATAACTCTCAGTAGTTCGAGATTGTAAGCCGATCTCGGCGTGGAAGCGGAAAACCTTATTATTCTTAGTACAGGCTTAGAGAATATCTGTTCGAACTTGAAATACAGATGAGTTAGCAGTGTACTCTTTCCGGAAGCGTCGGGCCCGTATATCAAGACGGGGGGATGCCGTGATTTACTTTGATAATTTTCTTTTGCGTTGTCTAATATACTTCTAGTTGCGTCTTCGATTTGCTTAACATTTACGCTATATAATCGATTGTGTTCTATACATATCCTAAGGTGAGTTATGTGCTCCAGAAATACTTCCTAAAATGTAATTATTATTATTAAAACAAAAAATCTTTATACATATTAATATGTTTATTTGTCATATGCATACTGCATTCATGTATAACGTTATATATTTTACATATCGATTCTAACCTGGACAGTCTTTTTCCTTCCTTTACCCTGATCAGGTTCAGTGCTAAGGCTGTCATCCACTAGCGAACTGATGACAGTTTGTACACGATCTCTGAATGGAGATAACTTCTCCTCAGTATCGGACGCTGCGTCTGTTCTAGATGAGTCTGCAGATATTGCTCTAAAGAAACAAATTTATTAATTGAAAGAGATATTTTCAAGAAATTCCCATGAAACTTTGACAACCTGCACGTTATTTTATATTTATTAATATAAGATTTTAATAATATCTACTAATAGTAGAACCGTTTATCCATGTTTGTAATAAACATTTCAATCAGTCTTATATTTTCATTTCATGATAACACTATTATGAAATGAAGTTCACCGCATAAACAATATTATAGGTGCAGTATAAAATTAATTACTCTGCCAATATTGGATTATAGCACGAGCTTCTCTTATTGTGTAGTATGAATAAAAAAAGCATATTTTTATTATGATTGTTTTGATTCTCGTTTATTGAAAAATATCGAAGCATATAAATATGAGTTTACAATTACATTATATTATTCAGGTATAAGGTATATATATATAAACAGGTATGAATATATATATTGTTGGTTATTGTACTTTTTAATTCTTTAGGCTTCATTAGTGACAAGACACACCGTCGCTTTCTGTTTCCGCCGTTATGAAGATCAGGTTTACAAAAATTTATGATATGTTTTACGATTAAAGAGTTACGTTTGAAATGTGTACTATTAGTGAAAAATAAGAATTTAATTGCATTGAAGGAAAATTTTATAAAAAAAGTATATTCAATAAATATTTGGGATATAAAAATTGTAAAATTCAATAAAGTTTTAAGTTTAGCACTTGTAAATTTCAATTGGTTATTGAATTTAACACCGAACCTGATACATATTTCTATTTATTACTTTATATTTCAAGTCGTAAAACTTATAAAAAAAAAAAATATCAACTAAATTAACATTACAGCGGGTACTAGTCATGTACTTACTCTAGCCTTATAACATGTGTTTCCGGTAAAAGATCCTCTAATTTCTTTTGTAATCTTTTTAATCTTTGGTGTGCTAGCACTGTTAGTTTGGAGTCATCTGGCTCCAAATCTGGAATGTCTCGTATCACGGCAATAAGACCTTTTGGATGTTTCCCATTTTTTAATAATTCTGTAACAAATATATATTTTTTATACACTAGTAAAAATAAAATAAGTATTTATCTTCATGCATAATGCAAACAATTATAGTTTGCTCGGTGATTGTAGAGGTCCTACTAATTTATTAAATTTAGTTCTTAAATTTTGATTGTTTATTAAAAAATAACTAAGTAGCGTAAGGTACCAACGCTGTAGTCTGTCTAACTAGGTCGAAGATACAAGTTTTCTGTAGAAAGATACAAAAACACGTATTTACGTTCATTACATTACATAAAACATATTAACTATTACCGAATTTTCTTTATTATAATATGCATGTTTTATTCATTTTCATGTAGATAGTATCTAAGAGACTATGTTAAAGTTAGTACAAGTTTAACATAAATATAATTTAACCACAAAAAGTAACGTCAAATATACTACTGTATTTTATACTATAAGAGCACAATTTATATTGTAGAACATATATCATTCTATCGATTTAACGTTTTAAAACTCAGGTTAGATAAATTCACGCCCGAGAAATACTCTCCATCTGAACACAGTATTGCATTCCGTGATATCTACGAGTTCTGTAGAAGTTCACTCCAGTGCTACCTTTCAGAATACCTTGACGTTTGAATGTATGGCATCCATTAATAATGTTTCAAATAAAGGATGGATACGGGTAGCCGACCAAATGATATTTCAAGTTATGAAAATCAACAAAAATATTATTGCTATGGTATATACATAAATGGTGGTGGTCGTATATTCTACAGACAATTTTTTTAACCTTCTCAAGGAAATGAAAACAGTGTCCAGACTAAGCGAGGTGTTGAGTTCCGCTACTCAACATTCAATGCCTCCAAAATTAGGCGGAAAGTGGTGAGAAGAGTTTTTTAAAAAAAGTAAAAGAAAACAGAATGCAATTGGAAAGTATACACAACAATTAATATCTCGATAAAACATTGTTAGAGACAGCTATAGGTAAAGTGCAAGTTTATTTCTGTTTTATTCGAGCCAATCAACAAGTGAGGCAATGAGCGTAGCGATATTTCAATGCAGGCAGTCGTTTCTGGGAAATTGGGTTGGAAATTGGGTTGGAAACTGGGGAAACTATTTTTTATGATTAAACCGCTCTGAGAATTCCTTTATTATTAACTTTTTCAGGAATTTTAGTTCAATCGTTACATGTTTTTATTATTTAAATAAATACACATAGGTATATATTTTTGGCGAACTGGTGGGTAGTACCAAGCTATACTTGATGCTTTAGAAGTCACGATTTTAATTATTTTTCGGTGTAAATTTGTAATTTTAAATATAGTTCCTTTAATTAGTTTATCGTATGTTTTGATACAAAATTTTCATGATTTTTTTTTAAATTTAATTAGATCAAATATTAGTTTTCAATATGACGTTATTAGAACACGAAAGCAATCCAGGTTGGAAAATAAATTATTTTACAAATCAAGCGGGCGAAGCCGCGAGCGGGTTGCTAGTATTATTATAACATGACTTACCAAGCGCAGTTTCACATTGTATTTCCACAGGGCTTCGTAACAATTCGCCGACGCTCGCGCCTCCTTCCAGCGCTTCCAGAGCCAACGTATTGAAAACTTTCTGAACTGTCGATAGCCGCTTCCGCTGTTCTTCCCGTTCCAGTAAATCACTATACCTGGTTAAAAGTAAACAAGAAATTATCATTCCTAATTTTAATATACGAATTTATTGTATGAAGTTATTTTTATTTTCGGCTGTACAAACGAAATTGAACTCATAACCATCGTGTTTAAGTATTTTAACTTATATATTTGATGATCTCACTTAAGATTACATAAAATAAACACGTATTTTCAAACATTTTAATAAAATCTACCTACCTTAAAGACCAACTGTGGAAAAAAAATCGAAGAAAGACCCTAACACAAATGCAATCCTTTTATAATTCCGAATGATCGAACCCAAAAATATGGAAAAGATAAATATCAAATATGAAATGAAATATTTCAGGTCGCGTCGCTGGCTCCCAAATAGTTTTTGATCCAATTCCTGATAACCTTTTACGTACCTACATAAGCATTAGGCGGGGTACGGGTCAGAACATATTGAATAATGCAGGTAATCTTACCTTCCCTTGGATTTTGTCGGTTTTCGTTCTACCAACTAAAGAAAATGTTGAGATCGTATGTGAAGAAATGTATGTGTAGAAATGTCGATTTCATGTATAAATCAGCTTCACCCTGTATCCCGCACACAAGAGGTAAACAGAGGGAACCTAGTGTTAAGACACTCCGTTCCCCATTCTGTGCCGAATTCTTGAGGCATTGCGTGTTGAGTGGCAGAATTCAACGCCGCTCTTTTGTAAATAAATATTTTACTTCCTCGAGTGGAAAGTAAAAACCAGAGTGATTTTTAACTCCTGTTTCGAGAATGAATGAGTATATACTCGTAAGTACAAAAGGAATCATTTCAATTTAATTTAGTTTTTATTTTAACTTGTAAATATGGCAAAAAAATACTATTGTCAAGGCTTGTATTTCAAGTAAAGCACTTTCGGAAATAGAACGTAATACAGAACAAAAGAATACTCTTCATATCCCACGATTTATATCACTTTCCTTAATTACAGTGACAAATAGCGACCCTCTGGAATTAGAATTGCTGCTACGGAAAGTATAAATAATTTGACAGTAACGGATATAGTAAGGAATTTTTTTGACATTGACAAGTCATCTAATTTAACCTTAAGAAAATTGTATTTACTTATTTATTTTGTGAAAACAAAATTGTGTTCTGTCCCTCAACACGCAATGCCTCCAGAATTCGGCAGAAAGTGGGGAATGCAGTGTTTTAACACTAGGTTCGATCTGCCTAACCTGCTGTGTGCGGGATACAGCGTGAAGCTGATTTATTTTAAAAAAAAATTACAACATGGATTTCATATGGTTCAAGTGCTGCTCTAGGGTAATAGTTTTAATATTTTAATTTAATAATGTATACTTCTATAAGTATTTCAAATTATAAAGCTAGAGAGTTAGTTTGGTCAAACGTGCTTAAGAACTTCTAGTGCGAATAGAAAAAAATCTTTCGTATCGGATAGTCCATTTATCGAAGTAGGCTATGTCATATATAAATCAGGTCAACCATTTTGAAGCAAACAATTTGCCTGTGGTTAGAGTCCTTTGGTTTGTCGTGTGCCATATCCAACTTTTAGTTATTCCAATTTCCAGCAAAAACCGATTTTCCGATTTATTTCCAAGCAAATCGTAGTTTTAGGTGCCAAATTACAATATTTTTAAAATATATGTAGGTTCACACTTTTAGGTGACTAAATGACCTAAACGTGACTTTACTGAAAATACATATATGTAAATGTAAATTCATTTTACATATATTTCCTAACGTACTTTATCAGATTTAGTGCATTGAAACATTAATTAGCACCGCCGTTAGAATATCACACAACCTAATCTAAATGTAAAGCTGTGCTCGAATTCATTTGTATAATTAACGAGTTCATTAACTAACAATATATGTATTTTAGAACTTTCCACCATAATGGCGTATGTACATTTAATAAAAAATAAAATATTCATATATATTATGAAACTTTGGGTAGTTAAAATTGAAGAATGAATTGAAATTCTTAACTTCAAATTTCAGTAGTGTTAAAATGAGTTGTATAATTAAATGAAAATTAGTGAATTATTTATTACAACTATAATTTTTTATAATATAGATTATATTTTATAGAAAAATAAATTAAAACAGGTATAGAGTATAGAACTATTTTCACAATGTACATACCACTTCTGTTCTCCATCCAAATGATAGGTACCATCATCGTTCAGCTTGTAACATGTCCGTATGAGCTTTGTTTGCGCCGAGTCTGATTTAACCAACATTTCAAATGTGTCCGCGTTGATCTTGAAGGGCAACGCTGGCTGATAGCTGGTAGCCTCGCCGCCGATGAAACACTAAATAAAAAATAATTTGATTTTCTTTTGTCATAGATTATCGACAAATAATCTATTACTTAATATATATTGCGTATATATAGGTACATAGGTACACGTAAATATAAGGAGATAAACTTAGTAAGAAGGATACATATAAATTTATTGTAATATGTGAACTTTTTCTTTATTTTCACATTTTTTTCCACATAGTCGGACAAAGAGAATCTAATGTCGAAAACCTTCGATTTGGACCTCCTGCAATAATTTGAGACGAATGGTGGAACTCACCGAGCGCTTTGTTTTAAAAGAGAAAGAGTGGAAACTAAAATAATTTAAATGTAATTTTTCACATTACAAAATTAATTATATATAGATATAACTTGAAAATAATTAAATACATCCAAAATTAAGAAAAAAAACTTTGTATTACTTTGAAAGTAAAATAATCGTGGAATTCAGTATTTTATACAACAAAATTAAACAAACATAGGGACTTTTAATGAGAGAACAATTAAACTCAAAACAATGACTACTTATTATGTAATTGACCCAATTGTATTGTAATTGGATATACAATTTCAATAATTGAGCTTTCTTTTTCAATTTTGTTTGTGAAAAAGTTTCCTAATTATTTTTAATGAGAGGCATAACTGTTTTGTAATATAAACGTATTATTACAGAGTTGAAATTTTATTGTTTAAATACGATATCTGTGGGTTCAAAATACGCTTATTCATATCAAAATATTTTTTCCTCTCATACAACACGTACTACCTAAATGAAAAGAAGTAACAATTGATAAACTTTTTTATGCCTTTGCCGTAAAACTGACAGGAGTTAGATTTCTGAAGGAATTTCAACATATAAATAGATTAATAAAAATATATTTCTTATAAAATATGAACACAAATACAAGTAAAACTAAGAAAATATGCTATAAAATACGAGCCAGGTTCACCATATCTACGAGTACATACCCTATGTACTAACCTTAATACAAAATAGAAAATGCAATAGAAGGGAATACCAGAAAATATCCAGCTTTGGAGGTGACGTTGCAACAGCGTATTTCATCGAGATAGTGCCGCAGGAGCGCCGGATTGGTCTCGTCGCCGCCGTCCGTGCCATAGTGCATATCCACGAACTCGAACTGTATTGGTGGTATAATAGAATTTTATATAAGTTTTGCTGGTATCAATGATTTAGACTGGCAAAAGCTTACAATTTTAATTTTAAATAATACAATTCAATTTTGAAGGAAATACAGGTTTTGATATAGGAAGAAATACATATAACAAAAGGACTATCGCTAACTAGCACTAGGACGCTTTTGTTATCCATCGCTAAAAAACTAATTTGCTTTTTAAGTTTTTTCTTTACTAAATTATTTTTTTTTATCAATTTCATTATCATATGCCTATACAAATTATACAGATTACAGACATACATATATAATGAACATAAATGAAGTAAAACAGAAGAAGAATAAGAATAAAGTAAGAATGAAGTTTATACATATACACATTTTAACTTTACATGAATTACAATAATAATCTCGTGAAAATATTTCCATTATCTACAGGTATTTATTGACTTTTAGTTAAGCATCAAACAAAGGAATAAATAATAAATCACTAAATCCTCTCTGTGTACTACAAAATGTGACAGATCCACAAAGATAAAGAAGCTGCATATGTCGCCTCATATAAATTGAAATATATTCAGTTAATTTAAATATATTGTACGAACAATTTCAAAGTTCAAACGTCAGGACTCCCGCTTCAGCGCCACCAGTGACGAAGTTAATAGTTGTATGACGCAAATCCCAACGTACAACTTCTACGAATGGTGTCGTATATGAACTTATTAGCTTCGCATGGAATCAGTTAGTTATATTAGATAACTGTTAAAGTATTGTAATTAATTATTAGGTATACCCTAGTAAAAGTTTAGTTTAGTAGATTGAAAATATTTTTAAAGTGTTATTTATTCCTATTTTCTTAAAATATTTATCAAGAAAACGTATAAATTGAACGTAGCGGGATTTGAATACGTGCCTTCTTGGAAATCGTCCAAGCGCTCTAAGACATACGTAGGAGAGTCAAAAAGGAAAGAAGAAAGATTGAGAACACTTTTTCAACATGTATTTCACATTAGGTTCACAAGTCAATTTCAGCATTGTGTGTCAACTATGATGTAATATAAATTTTCATTTTTCACATATTTTTTCCTTATATGTATTGTCGGTTCCCAGTTTGTGCCAAGTTTCGTAATTGTAGGTCCATGGGAAGTATTCTATAGGTTTTAATTACGTTTTGATTTTTCTATGCTTGAAGGGAAACATCCCCGTGTTCTTGAGATGAATGGAGAGACAGACATATAACAAAATTGAAGGGTTCCGTTTATACATTTTTAGATCCGGAACCCTGAGAATTAGAAAAAAAATTCTAACGTTCAATATAATGATAGTAAGAAAAAAACTTCATCCATAATTTGTGAACTCTTCTACAAGTATCAATAGACTCACCTATATCAGTACTTTATAATCTTTATATGATAAGCACTTCGCTTTTAACTAGCAAAAGAGGCAATATGAAACATTGTTTCAGTTTACTACAGGATTAAAAATATTTTATAAATATACTAAATTCTATATATATTACATAGTATAACTTCTGCCCGACTTCGGTTTCCTGGATTATAAAAAGTAAAATCCTGTTTTTGCCCATTCTCGTAGGAATTTCGAGAAAGCCTCTCAGTGCTTTCTTATAGTTTATTAAAAAACCTACTGTGTGTGACGACTGTCGGTTATTTTTATCAGTAAGGGAAACGTTAGCAACTAAGTACGAGTATACGTCTTACGTGTGAGAATAATAAATAAAACTTATGTAATATTACGTGATTTATCAAAGTTTATGTCAGAACTTTGGCTTTAAGCATACGCCACCACCACCGCCACGTGGACTTCGATCAGTTTGGACTGTCTATAAATAGAGCAATTATGAACACTTGTATACACACGCCCACTGGAGTGCGGTTAAGATTGAGTTTTTAATATACGATGGTGTTTTTTTATAATATGAGTGTGAGGCCAGGCATGGCGTAGAAGCACAAAGTGTGACTGTAAAGACGACTAGTTGTGGGTTCGATTCCACTAGAGGAAATAATTATTTTACTTAAATTTACATTTACATTTCCTCGCTAAGGTGTCGAGGCAAAACGCGCATAAACTAGACTGCAACTGTCGCTTATAATACATCTATCATGAAGGAATACGTCTCTGATGTCAAGAACGGGCATATATTGAAGTCAGCTGTGTGTGAATACGAGTATGTAGCAGACAGACCGAATAGATACATCAGGTTTGATAAGCCTCACATCCTCGCTAAGGAAAACAAATATAGTACTAGAATAATCCACGAGGCTATTGAAGTCAGTTTATTCAAATCCAGTCAAATCGTTGGCGGTAGTTTGATATAATATTTACGTCAAGTGATAGACGAATGCTTCAGTCTACCCGTGACTTCGGACTACTATGGAGTGCTCTAAATGTCGGGTTTCCAAAATTGTATAATACTTTAGTATAAAACTAAAGAAGCAACCATTTATCGTTTGTTAAAGAAAAGTTATTCATCACGATATTCCTTCGAGAATGGCCAAATAAAACCTTGTATAAGTTCCGACTTGCACGTTTCCTTGCAAAGTTCTCGTTCACCGCACGTGATAAATTAGGGATAAGTAGCAAAGTTAGTAAAAAACCCGGAGGGGTGCTTTCTGGACTTGGGGCTGTAAATTTCATTACAGATTTATGTTTGAAACACTAAGCACGCCAAGCGTATCATACATCCAAATGCTTAGTGAAAATGGATGTTAGAGGAAAAATATTGTTGTTTTTTTTTTCAATTTTAGAATAAAATAACAATAATTTTAATAAAAATCTTCAGGGGTTGTAGCTAAAAAATATTTTTTCCACCAGAATTCTTTTTTGAGTTTTTCCACAAGTAATTTTAAAAACTATTGGTATTTGTGTAGAATAATTTTATAAGGCTAGCTTACTGCTTACTAAAAAATATTTGGATCATGAAACAGTAAAAATGTTATTGTTATTACGAAGATTAAAACTGAGCTTTGCATATGTGTGAGTAATCTTTAGGTATATGTGTAGGGTAAATGTAACGTCACTTGCTTGGTCTTTTATAGATTTCTAATAGTTCTTTATATTTTTTAATAGTTTTTTCTGGCACTGCTTTTATAATCATTCACACAAATGAAAAGCTCAGCTTAAGCCTTGTGAACTGTATGTATTTAGATAGATTTTTTTTACATTTTCATATTATAAAATTGTCTTAAATTAATATGTAAATATTAAACAAGAATAATATTTATTATGGTTAAAAAAGTACCTCAATATATCGGTCATCGTAAGTAGATTGTAATTCCGGGCCCACTAATTCAAGAATCTGGCGTCGTTCTTCACGAAAATCTGTAAAAGAAGAAATATGTTACAAATCTTCTTAAAATGAAAGTTATTTTCATGAAAAATTTTCGGACTTTATGGCTTTTTCTAGTTATTTATCCAAGTGGAGAAATACGTAGAAATATTCTTAAATGAAGAAAATAACACTAAATAATATTAGTTCATTTCTAATACTCTCATCAGTTAAGTTCAGAATACGTAGAAAAGCTAACTAGAGGTGTTCCAATTAGTTAATCACGGGTTTATAGCGCTAATAAGAGTTGACTTACGTTAGTGCGGCGCGGAAATCAGACTGGGCGGGTGACGTAAATCTAATTTCTCGCTTATCGTAGTTCAATTTGAAAGTTACTTTAGATATCATTGAACGTGGTAGTTCTAGGTTTGCTTCCCAATAGGGAGAAATACGTAACTAAAACAGATATAAAATGTAAAATCGTCTTTATACCATTAATTTTTTAGGGAAAATACGTGAAAATTGAAATTTCCTATACCTATGTACGTCAAAAAAAAAATCAGCTTCACGCTATATCCCGCACGCAGGGAAGGCAGAGGGTGACCTAGTGTTAAGACACTCCGTTCCCCACTTTTTGCCGAATTTTGGAGGCATTGCGTGTTGAGGCTACGTATGTAGTTGTAATATATTAAAGTGGGTGGAAAGAGGAAGCATTAGGATAAAAAAAATCTTACCATTATAAACAGAAGCCACATATATTTTAACAGCTCGAGGTCCAGGCCACTTGTCACTCTGCTCGGTGTACCCCTGCAGTGCTTGAAGCACCAGAGGCTCGGGCGCGCTCATCGCACTCGCTCCTTCAGCCTGCGCTCAAACACCCCGCCATTCTGGGAACAAGTAATTGTTTTAAATAGAAAAATTACTTCAGTAAATATTATGTTTTTAGTTCAGCTTTGGAAAGAGATATGTATGTACTGTATATACAGATTTCTATTTTTTATAATATAATTCTTTGGTAAAACAGAAATCATGGTAAAATGATAAGCACCTTGGAATGCTTCTCTATGGTACGGCAATTTATTAAGGTATTGATATCACGGAGCGGTATATACAACAATGGAGAGAGATAAGGGAGAAGAAGCGATCTGGCAGGTGATTCAAAACACAAAAGAATCTAATGAAAAACATCTTGAGCACTCATCATTGTAAGCTTTAAATTGAACTGAATTTTTAGAAAACAAGTCTAGTTCTTTCAAAAATCAAAATCTTTTTTTTTATTTTTTCATTTTCTCATTCTAGTAACTAGGAAAAACGCGGCGTTGAATTCTGGCAATGAATAGCACGGAAGTGTCTGAATAAGAACAGAGTGTCATAACACTAGATTCCCAGGTTCCCTCTGCCTACCTTACTAAATGCGGTTCTTTTTCTAACGAACAAAAGTATTTTAGGATGTTAAATAAATAACAATGAAAAGAAGTTTTACTTAGAGATGTTACAGATGCCGATACAAACAAGGCGATTTAATCAAAAGCAACTCTTACACTCGTTATTACAAGCCATTTTATAACTCCTTCGCTGAATGGAGTGCAAGATTTATGGGGAGCACACTTAATACCAGCTATCGTTGCGGGATAAGACTAGATCGTTCGTTTATTATCGTTAGACGTTAAATTGTTATTTATGTTATGTTGGAAATTCCTATTTGTGTGATATACAAACCTACGGATGAATATATAATATACGAAATAATATATTCGAGGGAAATTTAATAATTTTTAACACGCTGTATTCCGCACACAGAGGGAACCTAGTTTTAAGACACTCCGTTACCCACTTTCAGCTGATTTTTTTTGGTATTACGTGTTGATTAAAGATATATTATTTAAACGTATATTTGAAACGAATACAGTACTCGAGACAAACCTTTGTGGTTTCTCCTAGTGCCTTATTACTGAAAAATAATGTTTGTATGGATATTTAATAGTACTATAGTAGTATTTTCTCCCCTGTGTAAGGATCAAACCCACAATCGTTGCGTTACAGTCCCGTCCTTTTATTTCTGGGCCACGACGCCCTCAAACTAAAACATATTCGTTTGTGCAATCAGCAAAATTATGTAAACGCAATTATCCCTGTCAATTACATGAGAGCAAGCGTGTAAATACAAGAGAAATTAATCCGCAGTATAATAATTGTGGATTTGCACAATTAATCAACTTAACAAATGTGGTAGTAGCGCAGAATGCTATAATTAAAATTGAGTAACGTTTGTACGAATCGTTTGTATTGCATGGAAAACTTTATTATGAAATAGTTTTAGTCGTTATAGTGGTAAAGTCTATTAATCCGAATGAAATATCGATTTCAAATGTAACATCGATTTTATATCCTAATAATAAATTAAGATTAGAACACGAATTGGTAGTGGGTTCTATTACGATAGACAACTTGTAATGCAGTATTTGATTCTTTTATCTTTTACTCAGCACGAGCAGAATTTGAAATATATTTTAATACTAATATAATAATGTGAATTGAGTATAATAAATAATAAACATTATCATTTACCCCATTGGAGGAAAGAAGACATTTTTCTCTCAGCGTGTAGTCTCAGTCTCTCAGCCAGTTTATTCTTGGATTTCGTAATAAAAACAAGATGATTTATACCAAGTATAAAATAAGTACTGTACGTACTAGTATATGTTATTGGGAGTAGAGTGGATTTGATATCTTTACTTATACTAAAATTTGAATTAACAAGTACGTCATTACTTTACTATGTCTAAATATACAATTCCGTTCCCGAAATTAATATACTGTTATACAATATGTATATTACATATAAATAAAATATATTTCTATTTGTATAAAAGATAATTTTTAAATATTCTTGTGTCTGTATAACATCCAAAAGTCAAAATAAAAAGTAAGCTTAGAGCTTTCCCTTACCCTATCAGAATAAGCCTTGTTGACTATTCTACTTATTTTTACCCGTTATATCTTTCAAATTATGCATGATCCTGAACCTTACTTTGTTTTTATTGCCTATCTCATATTCATGAATACAAAAGAGCTTAGGTTTCGTACAAACGGTACCTATGTGACAGCTATATAAAATGTACGCTTGACGCACAAGAATAACATGGTTTTTGTATTTTTTTTCGTAGGCTCTGAATATTAAAACTGAAAAATTTAGAGCTTGTAAATGTTTTCTATTTCTTTATTTTTTATAAGCTTCATGCCATGCCCCGCATTTAGCAGGGTAGGCTAAGGGAACCTGGGGACTTTCCGTTCCCATTAAGACATTTCCGTTGCCAACTTTCGGGAATTTTGAGTGGGAATCATATTGCGTGAGAAGCTCTCACGCTTGTACTTCTGCGTCACTGACCACCAAAAATTACGAGAGTTTAAATGAAAAAGTTTAATTTTAACGGAGCATTCTTTAACGCAAGTAATAAAAATTATACTCTCATAACAACTTTATAATATTATATATATTATGTATAATATAACCAGTACATGGGAACTTATTCAAATGTGTTGCTACCGTCAAAAGGCTTTAGGAAGCTGACAAGCTAGCGCAATTATCTGCTGTATTATTCAACGTCAGATGATACACGGTCCAAGTGTAGAGCACCTGTGGCACTTTTGCTTGGAATAGCAAGTGGATTTGCAGAATGTATAAATTTTATTGAAAATTTTACTGAAATATCGAAGTTTGAGACGTAAACGTGCTACTGTAGTTTTGATTCTATATCCAATTACAAGTCAAACATATTTCGATTATTTTATACTTTGAAATGTTGTGGGTATATTTTTTAAAATTTTAGACATATTCAAATATTATTTATTATTAATTTTAAGTTGTATAAGATTTAGAGAAAATAGCTTTGCTTAAAGAAATGTAATAAATCCTCTTTGTATGTAATTTGTAATAGGTAATTAATCATATTTTTTCAGCATTAGGCAGAGTAGACAAAGAGAGTCTAGTATTAAGAAACTCCGCTCCCTACTTGACGCCTAATTCTGAAGGCATTGCGTGTTAAGTTGCTGAACTCAACGCCGCGCTTTACTTCGACGCCAGAGCGAAGAAATTAAAAGATTAAATACTTCATATCCTCAAATAGGAATCGAACCTTCAACCTCTCACTTTTACAGTTACATGCTTGTGCCCCAACGATGAATAAACAAAAAAAATGTCAAACTACTTAGAACTTATAATAATTTCTACAATGTAATAGCTGCTGACAGCAATAATATCGTGACTTTTATTATTATTTCAGCAACCACGCTATAGGCAGCGTGGTTGCCGTGAGGGCAGACATAATCAAAGAATGTTCTAAGTATGGTAATGAGAAGGAAAGTATATAAACTTGGACTTCGAGTTTTTATTTCTTGAAGTGTTCTACTTTCTTAACTTTTTCGTTACTTTCATGTGACGTTGGGGGAAAAGATGGCTTCTAAATTTTATGGACGGGATTCAACTCGATGAAATAAAGCAACTTTTCTTTTTTAGGTAGGTATTACTCCGAATTTCTCGCGAAAATCAAAATATTTTAGTATTAGATATCACTAATAACCGTACTTTGAATATATACGTAAGTATGGTGGAATATGCACTGATTTAATAACAGGAAAAAGATCATACAAGTCTATGAGTGAGACTGTTCCTTCTTTTTAAAAATAATTATTAAAACTTCGAGGCTGAAAGGTGGTTTTCAGTGGAGTGTGGGGAATTAAGTGTCTTAACATTAGGTTCCTACATGCAGGAAACAGCGTGAAGCTGAAAAAAGAACTTAGAGAAACTAATGGTATTGTAACAAATTTCATAATTACAAACAACTCAATCAATCGCCAAATTAATGAACGTTAATACCTTTGGTCAATATCTACTCAGTTTCATCGACAAATTGTGAACTGATTTATGATTTTAATTTCTGAACCCTCATGACGCCGTGGCAAACCATGTGACTTTAAGCTCTACGATGGTGGATTCGATGCCCACGTGGGGTAATGAATGAATGCTCTGGCACGAAGCGCGGCGGAGTACCTTAACACTAGGTTGTTAATCCATATCCTTGTAAATGGAGAAGATAGCGTGAAGCTACAAAAAAATATTAATAACTCAGCTTCAATCAAATGAATAAGTAAATACTTATTAGAGTGAATTACAGTATCTTAAAATTATTTAATCAAATACCACTAAGCTCTTGTAGAAGTCCGTAACAATAATGTTAGCACTTTTATCGCCGTAACCATTGCTGAGAAACTTAACTTCTAGAGACGTCACTTGCAATTAATAACTTTACTGTAGAGCATACTAATGGAACATTTCTAAAAGCACTAATAAACCTAATTATAGTGGGAGTACCTACGTAAGTGAATTACTTATGTCTAATAATCGAATGTCTATATAGTAGTATATTAAGTATGGGGTATGATGTAGGAAGGATGGAAGCTAGAAAGAAATTCTTAATATTAATATTATTTTATATACATTTAAGACAGTCTTTGTTTAGGATTTGGTACTCCATGATTTTCATTAATGTAACCATAGTATAACAAGTTGATGTATAAGTAATACTCACGGTCGTAAGATCAAATTCTTTTCGAGAAGTCATATTTTTATCACATGTGGATCGTGATTGGTAAGAAGTGAGAACTTGCAGTACTAATAAAGGAAAAAGTCTGGAAAATTGAAATTTATATTTATACTAGCGGCCCGCTCGCGGCTTCGCCTGCGTGAACTGTTATTATTAATTGCTGTCTCCATGAGTACCTACGTCCTATAAGCGACGTTCTTGCAAAATTTGAGACTCCTAGCATTTGTAGTAACGAAGTTTCATACAAACTTTCAACCCCAAAAACAACCCCATAGAAGTTGAATATTACAAATTCCCGTCTTAGCGAGCACCTACGTCCTATAAGTAACTCCTATGCAAAATTTGAGATTCCTAGCACTTGTAGTTTCTGAGATTTCGTGATGAGTGAGTGACCTTTCGATTTTATATATATAGATTACAGATAAAAACTATTACAAGCTTATATAATTTTAGTTCATTTAATACAAAATGAGTTTATATGTACGTAAATTTTAGTTTCTTTGACCTATAATCCAGAACTTGGTAAGGAGCCCTCGCTGGACGAGTCCAACATGTACTAGTTCGGTTTTTTTATTGTAATAAAAAACACTGACACTTATTATTTTAATTTAATTTCTTAATATAATATATATAATTTTAATAATTTTTAATCTAACCAACTACACAAAGAAAAAGCTATAATAGCTTTAGATTAAAAAACATTAATGCGTCTATAGTGATGTAACTGGAACGTGTCTGACTGCACGATCGTGCCTCTTAATTCCCATTCGGTTTAATGTTTATATGTACAAAGGCCTATAGCCGATAAACTTAGGCAAAGTAGGGCGTTGGAATTCCATTTTCAATATCCTTTAGGAGATTGAGTGTAGAGAACGGAGAAATGTTACTCAATCTGCGAAGTATGAATGATACACGTATAGAATTAGACATAACGCAGTGTTAAGTCCCGCCACTCTAAAATTGTCAAAAAATCGAGAAAGACCTGTCTTAACACTAGGTTCCCTCTGCCTACCCTGATTTTCGTTAAATACGATAAAAAAAGTACAAAAACAATGGAAAAAACAATTTTCATTATTATTTTACCTAGTATGAACGAGACACACTTTAATTTTTCTTTGTTCCTATTTTATGAAAACTTTTTGCTCAGCTCTGGTCGGAAAATTAAAACAATATTTAAGGTAGTGTTTCGCTTTTATTGCCCAATCGCGTGTGTGTCGGCATGTCGACGTATTTTACCCTCATAAAATATTCTTAAACAGTTTGCGAACTATTAACAGAGTATAAGTTTTTTTATCGTTTTCACGGCATTTATAATTTTTAGTACGTACGTTATTTCTTTCATTATATGTTTTTTTAGATGTATGTATATATACATATATGCTTAAGTAAAAAAAGCATAATGCTTTATTAATAGTATCTATACAAAGTTAATAAATAGTTCAAATAGTGATTGCAGTAGCTTTTTACTTGTATATCTATATGATTAATCTAATTAAATAAAATTATAATAATAGCTGTTCATGATGGCATCGATGCATCGGACTTAAAATGCATTAAGAAGTCTACGTATGTATATTAAGCCCTCCATGTAGAAGAGTATGTAGAGAGACCCTAGTGTGAAGGCACTCCGTTCTCCAATTTTGTTTAAATTTAAGAAATTGCATGTTGACTAGTGGGACACAATACAAGCTTTGTTTTAAGCCGAGCAATTAAAATAGTTATTAATATTTGTTTCTTCTGAGTGGGAATCGAATCCATAACCATCGCGTTACCACAACGAGATTATTTCATTGAGCCAAAACAACTTCAATCCAGTCTGTTTTCTGTCTGTTTAAGACAGAAATATAATTTAATTTAAATGTTCCTAAAATTTGAACACGTTACTGAGATTTCACATGTTGTTTATTTTTCGCAGCATGCCAATACTAAGTCTATTAATATCGCAACCATCAATCTGTTCACTGCTGTAATTCATCACCTAAAGAGCTTTGATAAAGGCGGAAGTAGTTCGCTCTGTAAGTTTTATTTCATTTTTAATTTTGTTAAAAATTTAAGAATTATTAAATAAAAATCATCAGTTTTATAAAAATAAATATTTAAAATATATCATAAGCTACGTAAAAAATATCTCTAGGCAGAGGGAACCTATTTATATCTAATAGTATTTTCCATTTTGCCCAGTCATGGCGCATGGCGTATTTCTGTAAATGCGACAGGTTACGGGTTTAATTCCTACTCGATCAAAAGAAATATTTAATATTTTCATTTCTACGCTCTGGTGTAGAGGCAATGCGTGGCGTTGAGTTCCACCTCTCAACATGCAATGCTAATTACGATTCATACTTTTATAAATAAACTATAGTAATCAATTTGTGAAATACCTTCAAATATTGTGAAACATTTAATTTTTTTTTCTATACATAATTAAACTTTTACGTCGATTCGTAACGTATTTCAGAATTTCTAAGAATGTAACAATAGTCATTCCTTATTTTCGGGTTGCTGAAATATCTATACAACAGAGAACCGAAAAGCTTTTCCTTGAAAATTATATTTGTGTCCATTTTGTATATTTCCTCTTTAATGTGCAAAAAATATAAGTACCTAAGTAATCTTGGAGCCGCAGCGGGACAGCATTTGACTGTAGTTACCGGGGGTCCTAGGTTCAGTTTCATTCTGGGTGTTGAATTAATTTTATTTCATAGCTCTGGTAAAAAGACAATACGCGGAATTTTGTCTTTTTTTGGCAAATCAAACAAAAGATTAAAATCATTAACTAATCTACCTATTATAATATTTATTGAATACAAATCAGAAAGCTCTAATACATCTATAACATTTAAGTCTAACAAAAGTCTTTCCTTTACAAAATCGTAGGAACCATTTTTCACATAATGTTGTTACAATGCGTTCAAAAGCATTAATGACACGTTGCGTGACGTCGACGTTTAATCTATGGTCACGGTAGAAATATTACAGTTAATGAACTGAGGTCGTTAGATCCACCCATTTTGTATTTTTTATAAAACGATGGGTGGAGTCAGTTGGTCACGAAGCGTTTTCTACTTTCATAGAAGTTTGTGTTGACTGACGAATTAACTATATTAGACAATTTAATTCAATAATGGAGGCCATTGTGGCGCAGTGGTATAACGTATATTTATTAACGCGGGGGTTGTAGGTTTGATGAATGTATTTACAACACAAAAGACAGTCCACAATGTCAAGAAGTGGGAAACGGAGTGTCTCAACATTATCTAGCCCTCTGCCTCTGCCTAACCTGCTGTGTGCGGGATACAACAGACTTATTTGATTAATTGCTTTTATTTATTTAATATAATATATTTATAGCAAGCTAAACTTTACTCTTATACTACTGAAACGGAAAAGTAATTCAGAAGGACTGAGTCATCAATTTCTTAGTTTTCCACTTCTCGCCTACTTAATAGCCTTGCGTGCTAAATGGTTGTTTAAATGTTTTACATAATCAAACCAGGGAGACCTGTTGGACTTTCCAGTTTCATGAAGACTAATGTTTCTAATGCACCATTTTAATATACCTTGTATTGCAAATATAAACATGTTTGTAAGGCAAGAAAGTAAATAATAAAACTAAAAGTAAGTAATACAGAGAAGACAGCTAGAAACCAAACATACATTTTTTTTTGTGTTATAATTAAAATTAATTTCTGCATTTTTGCATCACTAGTTCTAAATTATAGGTATTTGCAATAAATTTACATATTCGAAATTAATAAATTATGAAGCGAAATTAAAATTAGCATGATAAGGTTGTTCACGCTTTTAAAATACAAAGAACAGTTTCCTGTCTCGATAACATATGATAACACGTGATGTGCATACATAAAGCAATATATTTAGGGTTCCGTACCTCAAAAGGTAAGAACGGATAACTTATAGGATCATTTTGTTGTCTGTCTGTCCGTTTGTAAAGACCTCCAGAGAATTTATCTCAGGAACGCGTGCAGGTATCGAGCTAAAATTAATATCACTGATTCAAAATCTATATAGGGTACTTTTCGTGGACCTACAGTTATGAAATTTGGCATTAAGTGACATTTTATAATGTAAATAGTAATGATAAAAGAATAAACACAAAAAGAATATAGCAAACTTATATTTGTAGTTCATTTGAGACAAAATGTCTGCATATGCCCTAAAATTTAAGTTTGTAAACTTTTATAAGCTATACTTCTCGTCAATCTACAATTTTCAAAACTCATGAATGCCAAAATATACATGTGTAGGATTTAAATTGAAAAATTATTTACTTACAAGTTGTTTGAAAGCTCAGCCGTTTAAAATGATGTAGCGTTTTTCATGTACGTATGTCTACTATGTCGTAATTTTATTACATTTTTTTCAATAGATTCATATTTTGCTAATATGCTATAGACTCTAAAATTATGACTATATAATATGTAAAATATTTAAAAATAATTGTTTCTTATATTTGTATTAATTCTTACTTTATATAAAACTATTTGTTACAGAAAATTTAGTAAGCCTACAAATGACTTACTTAATATTTACGATTTCTATCACATATCACACAGTGAATTACGTAGTGACGTATCACTAAAACTTTTCGACAATGTATTCTATACAAACCTATATAGAATACAATAGTTCAATTACACTTAATTATTGCAGCTAATCGAGTATAGCTGTGGTTACTCATGTACCTAATAGACACGGCCTTATTAATTATTATGTTAATTAATTTAATCAAACACTCGATTGGTTATGTAGTAGGATTTATATTAAATTTAGAGTTCATATAAATATAAATTAGTTTATTTATTATTGTGTTATATAGAAAAGACACTCCGCTCTCCACTTTTTATCGGAATTCGGCCATTGCGTGTTAAGTGGTGGAAAAAATTAATTATAATTAATTATGACATGTCACGCAAAACCCATTGCACGGAATCATGTGTAATTTGTTAAAAAGTTTCTAAACTTATATCATAAAGTATTTATAAAGTTTCACTAAGTTACATAAAACTAACACTAACTAACACAAAGTAACGTAAAAATTTAGATACAACAATATTTTTTTCTTGCCTATTATTAAGTTATATCAGTTTAATTTTACTCAAGATATTTCGAGATTCGGATACATAGATACTTGCCTAAAATAATTTTCGAATGTATATTTTGCTTTCGTATTCCCTACCAAGTAATCAAACTTTTGCTCGAAAAACCCTAACTGGGTTTTCCTTTCCCTTAAGCTATATTCTACAGTCATAAGTCAAGTCTTAGTGGCGCACCTGTTGCAAAAACCAAGTTAAAATGAAGTTCCTCATATTACAAGTACTGTCAGTCAATTCTGAACTCTATTACATGGAATTTAACATAGAATTTACTACAGAAATTTCCACATTTCGGTTGTTGAATATAATATCGATCTCTCGTAGAAAGACTGGCATTGTGTTGCGAACCCTACTGGAAATTAGGGCACGGTTTGTGGATTATAAATGACGATTAAAATATTTATGCTGTGGTCTTTTTATAGTTCATATTATATGATTATTTATGTAAATGAATGGATAATATTTAATTATCATTCTGAAAACACGAATGTCTATTAATATAGTTAAGAATGTAAGTTTTAATAAAATTTTAATTTGTATCAACTGTATAACAAAAATAATAGGAAAATTGCCTGATATAAAAATTTTACTAGCTCGTTGGGAAAGTATGCTGACATGTTATAATTTATATAAAAATAAACATTGCTGTTTTATCCCATAAATTCTATAAGAAAACAATATATTTATTATTGTTTTCTTTAAGTATACATTAATTTATTGAAGTAGCACTTTCACACTAACATCTTAAAAAGAAATAGATCTTGCTAAAATAAAAATACAAAAACTGTAGATATATGGATACAAAAAAAAGAATACAAGAATGATACATAGCGTACGGACGGTCGAGTCGCTTCGCCCCATGTTATATTCTTATTTATGGTGACACACGTGTTTGTGACCGAGATAGGGAAAAATAAAATAAAAGAGACAAACAAAGTGGTTAGGACAATGCCATTATTTTTCAGAAATCTTTTTTATATAGAAAGTAATGACCTTTTTACGAGTTTCGTGCTAAAAATTTACTATTATCTTTTGTACTACATCGAAGTGGGTTAATATGAGAAGTTCTTTAACCTGATTTGTGTTTTCTTTTTATTAAAAAAAATGTTAATTTCGTTCAGAGATAGTCTGAGGCGTATTTTTTGATAGAATTATATTATATAAAAACATTTTACACATTTATACGCGTCGAATTGAATTTTCGTCAGTTTAAACAATATAATCTTTGCGTTTTATTACCAACAATAAAATATCTATGATAAAATAATATCTAGCGTTCATTATTATTGGCATATTTAATTTTATCATCGTATCTAATAGCAATGATTATTCAAATTCCATATTATTAATCATATTATACATGTTCAGTTGAGTTCTTAGTATATGGCTATGGAGCGTGCCAGTAGAGCACTAATCAAAACATGTCAAAATGACATTTTGTTTGCATTGAAAAATTTTGGAAATTTCTTCATCGCATGTTAAATCATATATTTGCATTAATTAATTAACTTTTACAAATAGATTTTACTTAAATCAAACTTAGGTTGATCGCACCTCTCTATCGCCTGACTTGCGCTCTCGCTTGCACGCTCGGCTCAGGTGGAACGTGACAAGAATTTATAAGACGTTGTCACGTCAAAACTTTAAACAATCACTGAACTTGTCATATTTTTAATAGAAATCATAAAATATGCTCTAATATCAGTTCCTGTAAACATTTTATTTTGTACTATATATCTAGAACCTAGGTATACCGGTTAGTTTTGTTTTAAAATGCGCTAGCTGCGTTTGACATCAAAGGGTGGAGCGTTGCGCTACACAGTTCAATTATTTTTACCGAGCCATGGAAACGACTACGTTTATTATAATACACGTATTGTATACGCTTGCGGTTCTTCCGTGCTTTTATTTATTAGCTTTTGCTAAACTAACAATTAACTGTTATTTTTCTTTTGTGTACTAAACTGTGGTTATGAGTAATAACTTAAAAGTCTTAGTTTATATATTGGTCTATTCTTTTTACTTTCAGTTTTGTTAGTATGTGAAAGAAACGAAAGCTTCACAATTTCTTTGCGGGCGCAAATATTTGTTCTAGGAAACAGTGTCGTATTACGTGGAATATGATATGGCGGTCAATTCAAATAATGGACGATAAGGCTCTTTGTGGGAAATACTAGCTGCTCTTTAAGGTTAGGTCAGGTTTGTATAATATATTTTTTATGCATATATATTTTAAGTATTTAGTATAAACAGTAAAAGTTCAGCGAAATTTTGTGTGTTTGGGGTTGTCCATTAATCACGTGATCTTCACGGTCTTTCGGTCGTAAGCATTTTTTAACCCCCCCTCCACCATTGGTGATACGTAGTGAGGTTTAAGACCACCACCCCTCCCCCTTCTCAACATCACGTGTATTTTTAGTACCTACAACGAATCTTAAAATTTATTATACTTTTTTACTATACTATTATACTTTTTTACTATACTGCGATTTTTAAACAAATATTACTTAATATTTGTTTAAAAATCGCGCGTAAGACGAAAAAATAAATACACGAGATATCTTACTACACCCCCCCCCCC